>JAMLFT010002149.1:0-26977 GCA_026544285.1 Pachyrhizus erosus | reverse complement strand
AAAACTATTCTTTTTTATATTTTCAAAATCCATTTTTTCTATAACCTTTATATCTTCGTTCCAGTTTTGAAAAACTTATATAATATGATTGGAATCTACGAAATTTTCTTGTAAATCTTTTATATAAATTTTTTCTGGTCTAACTAATAATTTTAGTTTTTTTTTAATTTTTGATCCACAATTTTAATTCTTTTATTTTTTATGCGATTTTTATTTTTATATTTTATAAAATATATAATTTTAATTTAATCCTTATTTTGCTCACACATATTTTTTTAATTTAATTCAATCGAATTCTATACTTAAAATATTTATTTGAGGCATTATAACAAATATTTAATTAATTAAAATAAAATTATATATATATAAAAGTAAAAATTGTACTAGAATTATAATTTTTTAAAATATAGAAATTAAAATCACAAAAAAAACTAGAAGAAATCAAAATCTTGATAAAAAAAATTAAAGAGAGGTCAAATTTATAAATTAGCTCTTTTTTCTATTATTTTTGTGATTTTCTTGCAAAATTTTTCTTCAATTTATGCTAAAAATTTTGTAAAAATATGATTGATTCCTTAAATTTGTCAAAAATTCATATGAAATTTCATTTCTTTATTTTCATTAAAATCTTATCTTGTATAAAAAAATTAATGTTTGGTACATTTTTTCACACAAATATAATTATTGATAATTTTTTTAATTTTTTATTCAGTAACACACAAAGGTACACAAATTGTAAAAATAAATAACTCGAAGAATGTTACTAATAATTAGAAAATATTTTAATATCATAAAAAAAATTAATTATGAAATAATTAATATTTAAATAGTATCATTAAGTATTTAAAATCATTCATAAAAAATATATTATTAAAATTGTTATACTTAATTTATACATTATAATATTAGTTGTTTGTTTCTCGAAGTTGTTTTATACACCACTGGTTTGAACTATAGTGTAACCAACAGAGTACAAACTGAAGAACTTTTTTACAATTTTTCTACACCCAATACTTTTAAAAACTAATTTGGTGATCCCTGAATATATATATATATATATATATGTCTGTGTATCCCAAATTTAAAATTAATGAAAAGAAAATTAAAAAAACGAATTACTTTAAAGTTTCCATAAATAAATTGTATAAAAGACATACATACATACATATTTAGACAGAAAAATAATATGAATCCTAATGGAAGCAACCACGAAATACGAATAAGTTAAAATCAGGTGTGAAATCCAAACCAAACCAAACCAAACCAAACCAAAATTCGCAAACGAAGTGATTGTGGAGTATCCGTTATTTAAGAAAAAGAATGAAATGATAAATTTGATCATCAATGAAGTGCAGATCGGTGGCGTGCATATGGTCCGGCACTCCATTCCCTCACCGTGTCACCGCCGTCGCTGCGTTAACCGAGCCACCGACACCGACCTTTTACACCGCCGGATCCGATGGCTCCGTCATCTGGTGGACCCTTTCTAATTCCACTTCCGCACCGGTATTTTCAGTTTTCACTCTCTTTATTTCAATTTTCATCGAATAATAACCATTTATTCTCCTTCAATCGCTAAGAGCCAAGTCGATTTTGCAGCAGCTTAAGGCGGTCGGCGTGTTGTGCGGTCACGCCGCACCGATTACCGATCTCGCCGTTTGTAGTCCCGTCGCAGATGCAGAAAACGGTTACGGTTCAAGTGGAAGTAAGTTCAATGCGTTGATAAGTGCGTGTTGCGATGGTTTTTTGTGTGTGTGGAGCAAAAACAGTGGTCATTGCCGGTGCAGGAGGAAATTGCCACCTTGGGCTGGCACTCCCCGCGTAATTCGAACTTTGCCTTCCACACCGAGGTACGTGTGTATAGCGTCTTCTTTCGAGGGAAACGAAGGAATTATTGATAGAGAAACTCAGCCTAGGAGGCTCCCCAAGTGCACTATTCTTATTGTGGACTCCTATTCGCTTTCCATTACTCAAACTGTGTTTCATGGAAGTCTATCCATTGGTCCTATTAGGTTTATGGCACTAGTGTTAGGTGATGACGATAAGAGGAATTCGGTTTTTGTGGCTGATTCAGCTGGGAGGCATCAGACGGTTTTGATATCGGAGGATCGAGGGGAAAGCTTGGTGAGTTCACAGGGAGACAAAGGTCAATCGGAGAGTTCTTTTTGTTATGAGGGATTCAGTGGCGATGAGCAAATTGTTTCGGTTTTAACGTATGGGAATGTTGTTGCTTTTATATTGAAAGATAGGTGTGTGCTTAGATTGTTGAATGGTGATAGTGTGATTGGAGAGGTTTCTTTTGTGGACACTCTATTCAGTTTGGATCAGGGTTCTGCTCAAATGTATGCTATTGATGGTATTTTTCTTGAAAGTGATAATGCGGGGAATGTGTGCATTGCCAATGAATATGGAAACTCGATTACAGTACAATTTGTTGTGTGGAACAATGTAGGCTATGCAGTTATATATAATGTGTTGTATCAGAATGATGTTTTTCAATGTGAACCTCATTCTGAGATTCCTGGTACTCATTATCAATCTGATATGAGATTATCTGTTTTTTTCCTGCAAGTAAATCAATACCTTGTTTGTGTCAAGTCAGTTTGCTTTAATTATGAGGAGCCTTTACAATGGAGACCGCTTGCCACAATCTGGTCGCTGCATGATTTTGATGACAAACCCGGTAGATTGTACCGTCAATGCAGAATGACCAGTGACGGTGTATCTTTGACTGACTGGTTTGAGAAATCGACTCAGCTCAAGGGACTGGATGGTCTGGAGGCTATGCCTACTCTTGGTGTGAGTCCAAGGTCTGATAATGTAGACAACACACATGTGGATAGCATGAGTAATTATTATGCTTACAAGGGGAAGGTAGTTTCTTCTTCCATGATTATCTCTGAGAATCTCTTTACTCCTTATGCTGTTGTATATGGTTTTTTAAGTGGAGAAATAGAGGTTGTAAGATTTGATCTGTTTCAAGGGATTTGCTTGGATGATGCAAGTTCCAATCCTGATCAAAAGTCAATTGCATGCAAACAGTGCTTCTCAGGACATACAGGTGCTGTACTTTGTTTGGCAGCACATCAAATGATGGGCAGTGCCAAAAGCTGGAATTTTAAACGGGTTTTGGTGTCTGGAAGTATGGATTGCACAATTCGTATATGGGATCTTGACACTGGCAGTATTATTATGGTAATGCATCATCATGTGGCTCCTGTGCGTCAAATTATTCTTCCCCCATCTTTGACTGCACATCCTTGGAGTGATTGCTTCCTTTCGGTTGGAGAGGATGCATGTGTTGCTCTTGTTTCTCTCGAGACTCTGCGAGTGGAGAGAATGTTTCCTGGACACATGAACTATCCTTCTAAAGTTTTATGGGATGGAGCAAGGGGTTATATTTCCTGTCTCTGTCAAACACATTATGGAACTTCTGATGCTACTGACGTATTATACATTTGGGATGTAAAGACAGGCTCACGTGAGCGAGTCCTACGTGGGACAGCTGCACATTCAATGTTTGATCATTTTTGTAAAAGCATCAGCATGAATTCCATATCTGGCACATTGCTGAATGGAAATACATCAGTCTCTTCATTACTTCTTCCAATAGTTGATGATGCAAGGTTCTCTAACTCCCCCTTAAATCGGTCAGATAACTTGCTTACTTCATCAAGGTCTTCACCAAATATTTCAAATATGACTGAGCTGAATTCCTCCAAAACAAATGCAGGTAAAGGAAATTCAGTGAAGCCAAATTTGTCCTCTCTGATTGGTCTTTTGAGTAGCAAGCTTCCAATCAAATGCTCTTGCCCATTCCCAGGGATTGTGTCTCTGTGTTTTGATCTTGCATCATTGATGCTCTCTTATCAAATGAACAAGTCCATGGAAAATGGTGGTGGCAAGCCAGTGAATATCAATTTAAAACAGCAGGGAGTTCAGGAGCAAAATCCCAGTTACCATAATCCAGAAACTGTAGAAGGGCATGACATGGTTAGCCTATTTGAGGAATACTTACTTCGATATAGCTTGTCATTTCTACATTTGTGGAGTATAGACAGAGAGCTTGATAATTTGCTGATAAGTGACATGAAGCTTAGGAGGCCAGAAAATTTTATAGTAGCTTCTGGTCTGGAGGGGGACAAGGGGTCATTGACATTGACGTTTCCTGCTCAGAGTGCTACTCTCGAGGTAATTTGGACTGTATGTTGGGACTTATTTTCTTTTATGTCTCATTTCAATAGTTCCTGAGACATTAAAAACCACATTTCAGCTCTGGAAATCATCATCTGAGTTTTGTGCAATGAGGTCATTGATGATGGTGTCTCTTGCCCAACGTTTGATTAGCTTGTCTCACTCTGGTTCAGCAGCCAGCAGGTATGGCAATTACATTAATAGAAAAAAACCCCTTCACAGATCAGGTTATCTGTACTTCTTCATTTTCTTTGATTTTAAATGAAAATCTTCTGATGATGTCCTGTGTTAATTTTTTTCCATGGAGGAAACCCTTTTTTCTTCTAATCTGAACTTATCTGGGAAAGATACTTCAAATTAAGCTTTTTAAACCAGATGGGATGTTTTTTACGTGCTACAGAGTTTCAAAATCCTATTTGAGGTCTTCACAACCTGGAATAACCATTCTTTTACTTATATGGTTCCAGGTGTTATGGATCTAGGACTCAGTTTCTTTATGTTTTGCAGGTGGATTCTTGGTATTATTTAAAACCTAACATAGTCTCGAAGTTTTCTTGCAACATATAAATATAATTTCATAATGGAAAAATGACGAAGAATGATGGAAGAAATAAAAAAAAAGCCCAAATTAGCATGGCCACCTTGATATTTTGGATCTACATTCACTTATCTGTCTAGCTGGTCAATGCGACAGTTAATGCTTGATATTTTCTTAAATCTTCTGAATAAAAATTATTTGGTGTGTGTAGGCTAAATAATGGTAGGTTTTCCATGCCTGGTTCTCATGATGCTTGCAAAGATTCTCTCCTGTTGTTCACTGTCATCTTTTGTTTTTGCCCCCTTACTGATTTGATTTTTACTGTTTGCTTAATGGTATTTTTGTGCAGTTTTACAATGTGTTTTTGCCTTTTTAATTCTGAATTCTTTAATTTATCAAATAATTAATCAATTTATTTTCTCAAAATGCACTCAATTAGAAAAAATGTGCTAATGATTGATAGTATCATATGCAGTGCTTTAGCAGCCTTTTATACTCGGAATTTCCTGGAAAGTTTTCCAGATGTGAAGCCACCTTCATTGCAGGTTGTAATATGTAATAGTGCTTTTGTAGTTCTGTAATTTTAATCTCAAATGATTTTACATGTCCTATATTATTTGCGAGCTTGTGGAGAATATGTGATAAATTGGGATGCATCATACTACATTAGGCATGAGCCAGCTCTTAATAAGGAGGAATAAGGTTTGGAGGGAATATTCCAGAAGAAATAATTAGTAGGAGGCTAGTGGTTTTGTTATAGGGGGTTTCAGGGGCAGTGAGGAAGTTAGGTGGTTAGCTTGGGGAAATTGTAATAGAAATGTATCTTTTTGGTAAACAAAAGAAACTTGGGGAAATTGTAATAGGAACGTATCTTTTTGGTAAATAAAAGAAACTAAGATTTTCAGTGGGAGAAGGGAACACCCATTGTAAAAGGATTCTTCCTCATGTATTCTACACTTTGAATACAAATATCATTCTTTCTGCCTTTCTTTTTCTCTCTTTCCTATTCCATTTCATTTCTTGTCAAGCCTTAGCCATTTTTCTTTTTTAGAATCTTATGCTTTATTTCTTTTGCAATATATGTTATTGCTTTTTTGTTCAATTTGCATTCTTGCAAGAAAATTTTTCTGAAGTACTGCACATCTTAGGAAATGTGTCACTTAAATTCATGTCTCAAAGAGGAAAAGACTTGCATGCTAGTCCATAAAATAAGCAGTTTAGAAATTTATGGAAAGAAAAAAGGTTATTTTAGGCCAAGATATGAGTGTGGTAGTTTGATGCCAACAGCTATGAAGCATGAAGATCCAGAAAAAATACCATATATGTACCCTAGTGGGAAAAGTCTTGGGGTTGTTGTATGTACACCTGACATGTATCAGGTGCTGGTACGGTTAGGGTTAGGTACTCTCCTCTTCCCCTCCCCTCAAAAATTGCATCATTTTGCTGTAATATTCCCTAAAAACATAAAAAAGAGGCAGTTGGAAATAGGTTAAACCAGGGAGAAAACCCTCAATTGCTTCGCCTTTTTAGTTTGGTCATTCCTTTTTCTTGTTTCTGTCTCAAATTTCCCTTTGAGCATAATTTTGGTATTGAAAAACTAATTGGCCATTGAAACTTATACATTGTATTTCTTGGAAAACGCTCCTATAAAGAGAGTTTGTTTTCTGAAGGTTGTATCTGCCTTTAGATTTTAGTGGGTTAACATTATGATGCACTTAAATTAAATCAAGGGTGGATCCATCCTTACCTTCTCACTTCAGAAACAGACTCACTTCAGAGGAACTTTGTCCATGTTTCTTGAGTGTTTGATATAGCTTAAAATCTGGCAGTCTAGTCCATTCTCTTTGCTGCAGCATAACATTTTACTAAAGAAATTTTTTATTTATATTTTTTGTTCTATTAGATGATATTGCTGGAGTGATCAATTTCAATGTTTGATTAGTATTTTAGTTTGTCATATTATGGGTGGTTGACAATGCTCATGCATTGTGTTACTAAGAAACTTCCCAATTACTTAATATATCAAGTTCTGAAGGCTATCTCCTTTTTGCAGTTCTTGGTGGCTTTTTGGCAAGATGAAAGTGAACATGTGCGTATGGCTGCGCGCTCTATATTTCATTGTGCTGCCTCTCATGCTATTCCTCTACCTCTATGCAACTCAAAACCTACCAAGTCAAACAATACAAGTTTCCAAACTGGAAGTAGAGACAAACATCTAGGACATATGACAGAAGAAAGTATATCTCCTAAGGCAGAAGAGCAAGGAATTTCCCAAGATGAGGAATCCAAGATACTTGCTTGGTTAGAATCATTTGAAGTGCAAGATTGGATTTCTTGTGTTGGTGGAACAAGTCAGGATGCAATGACATCTCACATTATTGTTGCTGGTGCACTGGCTATCTGGTATCCTAGTCTTGTAAAGCCAAGTCTTGCCATGCTAGTTGTTCATCCGATAATGAAGTTGGCTATGGCCATGAATGAGAAGTACAGTTCCACTGCTGCCGAGCTACTTGCAGAGGGCATGGAAAGCACATGGAAAGAATGCATCGTCTCTGAGATTCCCCGTCTGATTGGCGATATTTTTTTCCAAGTAGAGTTGAGTGGTCCATCTTCCAAGTCAGTGAAAGAAATTTCAGATGCATCTTTTTCTATTAAGAAGACTTTGGTGGAAGTTCTTCTTCCAAGTTTAGCTATGGTTGACATCTCAGGCTTTTTGACTGTGATTGAAAGACAAATTTGGTCTACTGCATCTGATTCACCTGTCCACATGGTGTCCTTGTTGACTCTTATAAGGATCATGCGTGGTTCTCCAAAGAATTTGGCTCAATACCTTGACAAGGTTTGTAAAGCTGCTTGTTACCAAGACTAACCTGATTTTCATTGATGTTTTGGATAGATTCATCTTACTGCTTCTAGTTCTAGATTGATTTTTCACCTGACTTCATGTTTTTGGTTCAATATCTACTTCAGGATGTTCATTTATATTTATTTCTTTTGATTATTGTTCAATTTCCATTTGGTAGATGTGAGTCCTTGAAATTAAAAATATTGGCATATCTTATTGAGGACTAGTTCCTTTATTTAGATGAATGACTATTATTTTGAGAGAATTATATCCAAGGAACAGTTAGAAAGAGAGAAATAATGATACTTTATTATTTTAAATCTGGATTTTATTTTTTAAAAAATAAAAAAAATATATTTTATATTTTGATACCATATGTGTTTATTGCTAGGGGTAGAGGGAGATCGAAAAATAATTATAGGCAAAAGCAAAACGATTAAGAAAGATTTAAAGGTTAATAAACAGACATGGTTTACGACAAAATGTTATGCCATCCTTTGATCCATGTATCTAACCTCACCGGTGGGAAAACCTTTGTTGTTGTTTTATATATTAATGTTGACAGCTAGAACTATTTAGTATTTATGTCTTGCAAATTGAATGTTGTCTCTATCTCTCTTAGTTCTTCATTTTAGATCTAAATTTGTTTTTATATGGGTTTGTGTACTTTCTTGTAATTAATTTATTATTTTTATCTCTTAACACTTATTGCTGTTTTTTTCTATTCTGGATGGTTGGGAGCAGAGTGGTTTTCTATTTTGAGAGGCTATCATCTTTTTGTACTGAATCATGTGCAACATAATAGGATTTGCTAGTAGTTTTATCTGCCCCTTAAGATTTAAATTTCATTCTGCTTATTTGTTTTGAAACATTAAAGCATGAATTTTTGTGACAGTGCGTCACATCTGCAGGTGGTCAACTTCATTTTACAGACTATGGATCCCAGCAACTCAGTCATGCGTAAGGCATGCTTCCAGAGTTCAATGACAACTTTAAAGGAAGTTGTACGTGTATATCCCATGGTTGCTGTCAATGATTCGTGGACCAAACTAGCAGTTGGAGAAATTAACAACACAAGCATTAGGGTTTATGATGTGCAAAGGTATTAGGATTCAGATATAGAATGTAATTTTTAAAATCAGAATAGCTTCAGGCTAAATGTTTAAATACCCCCCACTTGTTCTGTCTCTCATGTACTCGAGACTTGAGAGAAGTGCACTTGATTTTGTGTCATCTATATGTTATATGCAGGGTGGGAAGGTCAGAAATAAAAATCATTAGATGGAAGTAGAAGTAAAATTTTGAAGGAAGAGAACAACAATACTGGGGATATTTAAGGGGGGAAAAGAGAGGTTTTGGTGGTCCTATACTTACTGTTTGGTTCCACCCCTGATTGTATCCTAAGTAGCTGACTGGTAATTTTCTTTGCTGATTTGTATTCTTCAAGGTCATATTCAGAAAATGATGGAGAAAATCATCAGATCAAATACATTTGGTGACTTTTGTAAATCATCATAACTGTTTTAATTTTCATTTTCAAATAATTTGTGACTAAAATGTTCATTTAATACCATCATTGCCATGAGGGGGCTATGGATGATATAGATAAAATTTTTAAGACCCTTAAGGACTGGATGAAATGAACTAGAAATTCATTATGGACCTGATCTACTTTCCCAGCTCGTATGATAATGGTATTTATAACTTGTTAGGATCCAATTGTAAGGTATAGACTCTAGTCCCATATTGGAAGTATGGGATTCTAGTGTGGGGTTTATAAGGCCTTGGGCTCTCCAACTAAAATAGCTAGATTTTGTGATATGATTCTGTCAAGATTCTTATCAATAGGTATTAGAGTCTTCCACCATGTCTCCTGGCTGCACATGAGCGATGCTAGTGGTGATGCTGGCATTGCAGTGTTCACCTGGGACTAGTCAAAGGGCTGGTGCACAGCCAGCCTGTGTGATGTTGGGGTTGCAAAGCATGGTTGAATGTCAGGATCCAATTGTAAGTTATATATGACTTGAGTCCCACTTTAGAAGTATGGGCTTCTAGTTGTGGTGTGGTTCTCCCAAGTTTCTTATCATAACTTGTTTCCTCTCTCTCTCTTTGCTCTCACCCTTCTACGATACCCTTATTGAAATTTCTGATTCAAAATGTTGTTTACTTGTGTTTCTTCTCTTCGTGATATCTGAAGAGATAATAATTTACTAAAATTTCAAGCCTTCATTTTTTTAATGCAGTGTGACAATGATAAAGGTTTTGGATGCAAGTGGGCCTCCTGGACTTCCAACTCTGCTCCCAGCAGCAACAGGAACAATGTTGGCTACTGCAATTTCAGTTCTGAGCTTTTCACCAGATGGGGAGGTAGTGACAGATTGTGTTGATAAAAATTTGACTACGTGATATTTCATGATATGATCTAGTTGGTAGGTTTTGGATTAGCTAACCAACTAATGATATATAAAAAATTGATCTTATTCAGAATCTTAATTACTTCAGACAAACTTTAAACTCTGATGTCTGTGATCTAAATATGCGCTGTTGCTGGCTTCAGACCATACGATACTAATTACTGTGCTGTTATCTACTATGATCATGTGATTAATAAAATCAGTTTTGAGAAATACTTTGATTAATCAGAAGAGCAAGTGGTAATCCCTACGACTTAACTTCCTGACAGTCTTCCTTGTGGTTCTCACCCGTTTTTGTTCACTATAAATGTATTTTATGATTTAACTAAGCTTTCCATATTGGTTCATCATGCTTGATTGGACCAATTTGACCCAGCTGAAAAGCTTTCTTTCACATGTATTTCCTCCCTTCCCCTACAAAAAAATAAAATCAGAGTGCTGCTCTGTTTCTTTTGTCTCATTTTCAAAACTGTTTGTGGGAACCAGAGAAAGCAATATTGTGTGAGCATAATGCCTATAGGTACAACCTATCAAAAACTCAAGATATTATTAAAATCATTTCCACACAAATTTTGGCAGACTTATTTTAATGCATTTTGAGCTTTTGATTGATTTGCCTATAGGCACTGGGCTCATGCAAGAATTCCTCATGAAACAGTTGGGTTCCTCTTCCCTCTCTCCCCTCCTAGTAATTCCCCTGTACTTTGAAATTGGTTCAGAATCAATTGCTATGTGGAAATCAGTATATTTCTCCCTCTCTTAGTAAGCTAACGAATTTTCCATTTTTATTCAAACTTGTAAGTTTTAGTTTTTTAATTTCTGGTCTAGAAGAGTATAAGCCAAATTACTAGAGGTAATGTAGGCTGAGAAAAAACTATAGGTGAGACCATTAAGAGGAATTTAGAGGTATAGACATGTTTTATGACAGAACATTAGTGTCATTAGATCCATGTAGCTGATCCTGTCTAGTGAGAAAAGGCTGGATTGTTTTTGTTGTGCGGAACATGCACTTTGAATTTAAAAGAAAAGGTTAAAAAATGTGTTTATTTTGATTTAGAAGGAGAAATGCATTGGAGTACTCATGTGCACCATGTATCAAAATTTTGATATAACATGTCCAAAATTTACCAAAAACAAGTCCTTTATGGATATTATCATGAAGTTTATACAGGTCTATTTTAGTCTCTAAGTCTCTTCACTGGGATCAAGATCAAACGAACATCCATTTTCTTTCTACCGGTGAAATAGATATTTGTAACCTTTTAAGTACTTCCTTTGTTTCATTATAATTGTCGTATAAGAAAAAAAAAATTATCCCAAAATGATTGTCATGTTAGTCTTTTAATGTAGTATTAATTATTTTTTTCCATTTATACCCTTATTATAGTATTATTATTATCTTACATCACATTTAATAAAATCAATTAAAACTAAGGTTAATTTGGTAAAATTGTTATCTCTTTTATATATTAAATGAATTTTCTTGGTTTGTGTAAAATCCTAGAATGACAATTATAATGGGATGATGAGAGTAATGATCAAGTAAGACAAATTCTTTAGTTCCTATCCTTTTAGTAAAATAGAAAAGGATTCCTAATTACGAGGTGTGCTAGCAACATACATTCTAACACTATCTACTATTAGTTAAAATTTATTGAAAAATACAAAATTAGGAGTGAAATTCATTAAATAAGAAGTGAGACTAACCAAATAATGTGATTTTGATAAATTTCAATTAATGATAGAGTGTATTTAAAAGAGTATTAGAGAATATGTTGCTAGCATTTGTCTCTAGATAATTCATTACTACTCATAATAATTGCGCCAACAGACCTCCCAAAGTGTTGTGCATCTTCCCATTTCATGCCAAATATTTCATTCCTTTTTCTCTGTGAATTTATTTGCCTTGAGATTGGTACTTACTGTAAGTATCTCAAACTGACAATTCTTTCCCTCCTACACCTTGAACATTCTTCACCGATAGGGGCTGGTTGCTTTTTCTGAACATGGGTTACTGATTAGATGGTGGTCACTGGGATCTTTCTGGTGGGAGAAACTAAGCCGGAATTTTGTTCCTGTCCAGTGCACCAAACTAATATTTGTTCCTCCTTGGGAAGGATTTTCACCTAATTCATCCAGGTCAAGCATAATGGCCAACATTTTGGAAACTGACATGCTGCCGAACTTTCAGGTAATCTTTTTTATATATATTTTTATTTTTATTGACAAACAATTTTATGTCCACCAAATGAAACTAGAACTCGGTCTTCAGCTGAAACTGATACCTGAGGGGAAGATGCAAGGGGTTGTATAAATTTGTATTTAACCAGAAAACTCAATCTCTAAGTTGGATACTCCTTACTAGTTTAACTCGGCACATGATGAAAGCATAATTGTGTTGGTTGAAAGAATGCTTACATACATTGAATTGGTTGAAATGCATGAATATAAATGGCAAATAAATTGAGATGAAAGCTTATCTACTTTTCACGCTCTTTCATTAGGAATCATAAGGTCATTAAGTCATCTACTATGGCCATAAATCTATTTCTTCTATGGAGTAATGCCGCCTATATTTCCTTTTGTAGGATAATGCGAGGGATTCAAATCACGGGGACAGTCCGAAGCACTTGCTTCATAATTTGGACCTCTCCTATAGACTAGAATGGGTTGAAGGGCGGAAAGTGCTTCTTACAAGGCATGGTCATGAATTGGGCACTTTTCAGTTATAAGCATCTACCAGTGCTGATTTTTTTAAATTCTTCCTGGGAGTTTGTTATTGATTTCATAATTTTAGTTGAAGCTATCGTGAAACGATTCTTTAGCATCTATGGCAGCCCAATGTAGCAACAGAAGATTCTTTATTAGCTCATACTAGCATACTGTTTGAGGAGGTATTCGTTGGAGCTCTCATAATTGGACACCGCCTCTGTGAGGATTTATTATTCAGATCAGCTTGATGGTACCAGGAGCCAATTGGATGGTCTTCGTGCTAGTGCGACTTGAGATAAATTTGGCTATCTTTTGGATGAAATACGGGGAAAAGGAAGAAGCGAGCCTTACAATATAGGAAACATTAACTTGTTTACAGTTAGGGGCCAAATAATCACAAAGTTATTCAAAATGAATAACCACTCTGATTGACTATTTGGTCACTGTCTATGAATAGGTTAAGTAGTTTCTGAAGTCCCCAAAGAATAATTGGGAAAAATTAGTCTTCATATATAAACTTGTGCAGTCTTTTTTATATATATCTCGAGAGAAATTATGTTGATCTCTACCAAATTTTACAGAGAGCATTATTTATCCACCCCTTAAATTTTGTACAGGACTCTGGCTTCTCATGTAGTTTATCTGAGTATTGTCATTTTTTGCACCCTGATGATCACATTGAGATGAACATGCCCACATAATGTTTGATTGAACAAAAGGAAAGCAAATATGAAAGGCCATGACTACATGTGGTAGTGATGTGTAGAAATAAGAAATCTGTTAATTTAAATATCTTGATGCCTTCTTCAGAGGGCAAGTTGAGTTATTATAATGAAATAATATGAAGGGTAATTGTTTCACGCCACCGAGATTCAATATGAAGGATAGTTTTGAAGAGGAACCGCAGGATTAAATTATCCAAGAATAGTGAGAAAGGAAGACATTTTTTCTTCAAAATAACGAAACATCTTCTAACGTACCACAATTCTTACAAGTGAAAAAGATTACCTAAGAGATCCCATATAGAATTTTGAAGGACTGAGAGTTAGGAGGTAAGTTTAGAAAACTTCGAGGTCGTTATAATTCACCGTGTTTTATCAATAACTAATTAACCGTATAATTAATTACAACAGGTTTTTACATCAAATTATTTGGGTTTAAATATGGATTTGATTTTTGAAAAATATGCTTCTTTTATTTTGATTTTTTAGATTTATTTTTTATTTTAATTTTTACTGTTAAGTAATGTTATTAAATAATATTGAATTACTTTATAAAATTATACGTTATTACGTGTTAGATTTTTAATAATATGATAAATTGTTAGTCAATTAACATTGTAATTACATAATCATTTAAGAGATAACAAAAAATAAAATAAAAAATTATTTGATAGTATGATTAAAATAAAAAATTAAAATATTAAAATTAAAAAAATATATTTAAAGAATCAAATTCATATTTAAGTCAATTACTTAATGGATACATAAAGTGTATTTTTCAACATAAAAATTGTTTATTAAAAAGATTCTATTTTCACATACTAATTAATAACAAATTTAAAAATACAATTTGATAGAAAAATATATATAATTATTTGTTAGACTACTTAATGATATGATAAATTACCAATTAGTTAATATCATTGTTACGTCATCATTTAAATAATAATAAATAATTAAAATAAAAAATTATTTGATAATAGAATTAAAACAAAAAAATTAAAGGACTAAAATTAAAAACAAAATTTTAAGAAATCAAAATTAGAAAGATCTTATTTTTTAAGAATTAAATTCATAATTAAGTCAATTATTTAATAAATATATAAAATATATTATTTAAACATAAAAAAATGTTTATTACATAATTCTTGTCATTATTAACCTAAAAAATGTTTGTCAATATCCCTATTCATTGTGTAATATATTACTCCCTTCAATTTTTTTATAAAAGACAAATGATAGTAATAAAAACACTATCATTTCTTATAAAAAAAGAATGAAGTTAGTATTTTTTGTTAAAATTTAATATTTTCAAAATTATCTCAGCAATGAATATATTGATTTTGAGAGTGAAAATTTATAGTTTTTTATGTTCAGCAAAAGTGTTTTTAGATTTGAGAATTCCAATTAAAAACATCTATATATTTACATTTTAAAAGTTGATTTTACTTTTAATTAGTATGGTTAAAATTTTCCACGCTCCAAAATCACGTTTTCTCTTAAAAATATGATTTACATATTGTTATTGTTTGATTAAAATTTAAGATTTTCAATATTAATTTTATGGTGAATAGATAGATTACGAGAGAAGTAAAAATATTTAATTTTTTTCATTAAATAAAATTGATAATGTTCTGGATTAGGACTTGGTTCAAGTATGAGACTGCTCGAAAGACTTGGATGTCTAAGAATGCTTTCCTAAACTCAACATCTGATGGACCCCCGGACCGAATCAAATTTCAGGAGGAGTCCGTTGTTAGAATAAAAATTTATTACATAGTATATAAATATTATATTTTAGCATATTTAAAAAACATATATTACATTTATTTTAAGAATAAGATATTAAATAATTTTAAATTATATATATATAATTTATATAAAAAAACTTTCAATTTAATAAATTTTAAAAATACGTTTAGTTAAAAATTATTGAATGCTATAATAATCAGTAAAAATTACATTAATATTTATATGTATATATATATATATACGTATAGGAAAAAAAACTATAGTATAAAATAGTTATATATAGTCGTTCAATCATAAATAATTAAGTATAATAAATTTATTGAAATTAATTCATAATTAAATAATAATATAAAATTATTAATACTTAATTATTAAACTTTTTCTGTATATATAAAGAAAAAAAATAAAATAGATAGAATTGACAACTAGGTTTTTTTAATAAATATTTATCTTTAAATTCAATTTATATGATAACTTTGTGTTAATTTAAATCTTCACTATCTTTTAAGGAAAAATAAAAAACAAATTATATTTTTTAACCAATAAAGTGATATAAGAATTGAACTAAGTTTTGTGAACATTTATAAATTAGGTGATATTATTTTTATATGCTTTTTAATATTAGTTTTATTTATTTAATTTTTAATTTATTCTGTTAGTAAAATAATTATTATGAATTACATGATTCATAATAGTAACCATAATAATGTATAAATATAAAAATTTGATGTGATGATTATAAAATGATTAGAATTAAAAAATTATTCTAAATAAACTTTTCAAATTCTTAAATATGATGTCTAATATGATCCATCTAAAGTTTTTTCTATTAAATATATCTTTATTCATGCAAAGAACTATCATCAAATACACAAAATCACAATTCTCTCATTAAATATTGACCAAAATCCTATTTCAATCATTCATCAATTGTATATCTAAATAAGCTTGAGGCTTAATAAATACTCAAAAACAAAAACCGATGTAGATAAAAATACAAAAATGAAAAAATATAATATTTTTCAATTTCAATACCTTTCTTCAGATTTTTTTAAAGAAATAAAGACAACAGAATCAATATCAATATCTTCTAATAAAAAAGTTGTTCCAAGATTTTTTTCACCATACACTTCACTTTCTTTCTTTCTTTCCTTTTTCCCCCCTAAAATGTATTCGACTTTCAACAACAATATTTATAAGCCTTGCCATCAATTTCTGTAAAAATAATCAAAATCATTCGGCACAATGGCTTACTCAGGATATTAACAGAGAATAAGCATGCTTTAGAAAGTCAGTATACAAGAATAAAAAAAATGCAGAATAAACATGAATATAAACACAAAGATAATAAAAGAAATATGAAAGGTAATTACAGTTGAATGATTTCACTAATACAATAATCTTTATTATATTAATTAAAAATCCATAAATATACTAAAAAAATTACTTTAATTAATTATTTAATTCAGAATATATATTTATCATAATTATATTAAAAGAATAATAATCATGATTAATATTTAAGAAAACATAATAGTTTTAATTAAATAAACCATATTACAATTGTAATATTTATAATTAATATCAAAATTATTAAAATTGTGATTTTTTATTTTGTAGTGATTGATGAAAATAATTAAAAAAAGAAAAATACTATATACATATAGCATCAGGACTAACTGGATGAAAATGGGTTAATGGATCCACCTTGGTTTTTTGCTTTGATTGCTTTCTCGCTGGTGCACCTGCTCTGACATATGCTGATGCTGCATGGACTGCCTTGTTGCTTCCCACAATATGTTTTAAAATAATATATAATAAAATTATATAAGAATATGGATTGTTAGAGATTCAAACCTGCTAACCTTGCACTCAAGAATTACTAGCTCAATCTGTAAGCTCAAACATATATCTAGCATAAAATCTAAAACCAATATTTATTTGCTATTTTATAAATTAAAAAGATACTAGTTGTATATATCTGCATGAGCTTTTAACCAGTTTTACAAAATGGTTTGTAATCATTAGCTTTATAATTTTTTCTTTTTAAATTCCAACAAATTAAAAAGAAAATTACAAACTCAGTCTATTTCAGATTGTAATTGATATGTAAGCCATAAGAAGATGCTTAATGTAAATTGATTGAGTTATTTTTAAAATAAAATTTAAATATAATAGAAATAAATAATTATTTTTTTAGAAGCAAATTATTTTGTGTATAGTATAAATTTTTAAAATAAAATTTAAATATATAAAAAATGTCTTTGTCAGATAATTTTATGAAAGTTTAACTTTTTATAAAATTGAGTTACTTAAAAAATTTATATTTAAAATATATTAATAGGATGCATGTGAGAGATACATATTCTTATAGGAAATTACTTGCTATATAAATAGATATTTGTCTTTGTTTCCTTTTGTTGTCAAAGACCCACATTCTCGTACGACCGAATATTGTTATTTGGTTTCTTTTTTTTTCTTTTTTAAGGGATGTTTCCTTTAAATAGAGTTGATGGGTCACTCTTCGCAGTTGGCAACTTGCTCGACTGTCGGGGGATTGGCGCCCCACAAAATTCTAAACAAATTCCAGTCTTAACACTTTTAAGGGAATTCAAAATTAAAAAACAAAATTAAGTAGCATCGTTTAAAATACATACTGAAATTAAAAATTAATATATATGATTTCTCGAGATATGTCCAGCAAAAACTAATTTATATATAAAGTTTTTTTTTACAAAATATTTATTCATCTTATTAATTATTAATTATTACTAAAAATTTGACTAATTACCCTTAATATAAGTGAGAGTAATCAATTTGAGATGAATAAATTTTTTTATGAATATTTAAAATTAAAACTTATTAAATTATGTAAATTTTTCAATAAATTTATGTAATTTTTTAAGCGATCAGTAATTTTAAAAACTTTTAATTTTTACAATTGATGTGTTTATATAGTCTATGTTTACTCTTTTTACCTATATATTTTAAAAAAATTTCTTCACCACATACGTCCTATGATTTCTATTTTAAGAATTTCTGTCGTTATTACCAAAAAAGAATATTTCTTTTTAATGCTGGGTGTTTTTTTTTTTTTGCCTCTTTTATCCAGTACATGAATTAAATATATATGTAATAAAATTATATTTTTTGAACGTCAAATATAATCCTATTGTCTCTACCTCTTACATAATTATTTTAAATACACTCGTTTGAAAGAAAAAAAAAAGTTAAAACCAAAGGACAACAAATGCTGTCCCAAATAAATTTTAATTAATAATAATAGAGTTTATGTTAATAAGAATATATTGTTAACAATTCTTTATAAGAAAATAAGAATATAAAACTTTATATATTATTTACTCTTAAAATTATTCCTATTCATATCATAAATTTTTGCAACATTTTCCACACAATTTTTTCCCCTTATTTTTTCTTTAACATTGTTTATTTTATCTCACACTTCATTGTTTTATCTCATCTTTCTTTTATGTCTTCAATTATTTTTACATATCGAGAACTAATCCCATGATTTCTAGTTATGGAAGTACCTTATTCCCAACAAAGAAAAACATGAAATAAAACTTGTGTATTACATGCATATGTTTTGTTTCATTTTAATAAGTCTACTAAATGCTACATATGCGTATTCAACAGAGAAAAAACGTTACAAATGAATTACAGGTGCGGAATTTGATTAAATTTATGAAATATTTAGGGATTATGATAAGATAAAATACAATAAAATATAAAAATTAGATAAAAATAAAATAAAACACATAATAACCAAAAAAGTAAAATAGAATACGAGTATGATAGATTTTTATAAATTTGATGTGTATTACACAATCTATTAGCTAATATGTATGCTATGTTATTTATGTTTGAAGTGAATTAGATAGTATTAGAAAATGATATAAAATATATGTAAATGATAATATTATTCTTTTATTAGAATTATATAATAATTTTTAATTTTTTTTTAATATATTTCTTAATTTTTTATACATTATTTATTTTTACATTATAAGTGTTATATAAAAGAATATGTTTAATATTTTTTTGAGTTTTATACATCATTTCATATTTCTAAATTGTAATATATATATATTAATTAAAAGATCAATGACACAATTAACTTAAAAGATTTTATAATAAATTCTAAGCAAACAACAAGTCTTAAAATAAATCTATTTTATAAAGAATTTAACGCACATATATATTTAAAAAATATAAATTTTAGTTTATATTTTTTAAAGTTTTTAATATTATCCAAAAATCTACTCACTTATTATTATTCTTATCTTATTTTATAAACTTAATTCCTTTTATATTTATAAAAAACTTATATTCACATAAAATTTAGAGTAAGTTATTAATATAGTTTAAGCTTTTTAATTAAATTGTCAATTTGAGTTAATTTTATGAAATAAAAAAATAGATTTTTTCTTTATTTTGACGGGTTGGCATGCCAACCCACCCCCAAACAAAGCAAACCATGATTTCTAACTCACCCTTGAAAGATGGGCCAATACCCTGTCTCGTTTTTTATGGACTAGAGGCAGGACAAGCCAAAACAAAATGAATTGACCTCATTAAAGAATTAAGTAAAAACTTCATCGTAAAAACCCACTAAAATGAAACACAAAATACAATAGGTAACCCTACAAAACAAAATCTAATGGCATGCCTTAAGATGAACAAATATCATAAAAGTACTAAAAACCTTCATGATTAAAAACCCACTAAAAGGCAACAACAACTACTTTCTATAGACATTAAAATTTTTAATGTTGAAAACATACAAAAGGAAAAATAAATTCAACCACTTGAAATCAATAATCCACTTAGGAGATGACACACAAAAGATAATAAGTGAGAACTTCAAAAAAGGTCATGTCAATGTAAGTAATGACAACTTATAGATTACAATGACCTATTACAAATAATAATGGCATAAAGGTCCTAAATTTTACCAACAATGAGGGTATTAAGGTCTTTGGTGGAATGATGAAGATGAATCACTTGTTGCCACTCCTTAAGCAAACTAAAAAGAGAAAAAAAAAATGAGCTTTACTTGATACATGAGTTGAAGGGCAAAAGTGAAAACGATGATAATGAACAAAATCCTAACTGAGTGAAAGAAGAAAAAACATGCATAATAGAAACAATAAGTTTTCAAATGACAAGTAGGAAGGAAGTATTTGGTTCAAACTATCCTTTTATAAAACATAAGATTAGTGAAGAGGTAAAATGAAAAAATTAATTTAATGTTAATGATTTGTCAATAGTCATATCATTACGAAAAATGAAGAGACAAGGGAACTATTTTTTTAATTAAATTACTAAAATTTCAATAAATAATACTAAATAAAGAAGTCTAAGTTTATAAGAAGATCAACAAATCAAGCTCATTATTAACTATATTCCAATGAATTGACTAATATATGATAAAATTAGCGTAATGGCCCTATAAAGTTAATGGCATAGTAAGCCGTACCCAAATGCAATAAGACACAACAAGGCCATCCAAACCAGAAAATGACCATTAGGGAATCATGCAACATAAACAACGTTGATCCACATCAAATAATTGAGATAGTCAACTTTAGTTCATGTGATAAAATTAAAACATGCCAATGATAGAATCAACATGTGGCAACACATTTAACAAAAGAATGTTTAGGTCCTATAATAAACTGAGTAAACACGATAAAGTACACCAAACATTGGACACACACCAACATGGTAATGCCTTATGATCAATATCCCTTAGACAACTTGGAAGAAAAATACATCTAGAATGAAGAATCATAACTAAAGGACATGTCGACAAGCAAATACTTTAAGTGATCTTGCAAGATGAATCAACATCAATAAGTTGGAACCTCATCCTATGTAAGCACCAACTTAGGGGGAAATTGTTCAAAACTTGACCAAGCCTAGGTCTCACTTATCCCAATAGCGTACATTGGTAGAAGCAATATTTTAAAACTTGGATCAATCATTGATTCAATCAAAGTACTAAGTCACTAAATTACTAGTTGAACTAATAAGTTGCTAGTTGAACCACCTTATGAA
This sequence comes from Pachyrhizus erosus, assembly GCA_026544285.1. Classification (NCBI taxonomy): domain Eukaryota; kingdom Viridiplantae; phylum Streptophyta; class Magnoliopsida; order Fabales; family Fabaceae; genus Pachyrhizus; species Pachyrhizus erosus. The sequence goes on along the minus strand of JAMLFT010002149.1, from coordinate 5,719 downwards.
TTGACCTAAATAAAATAAAAATAAAAATTACAAACACGCATGTATATATTATGTTTTGTGTTCATTTATTAATAATATCAACAACTTAGTAGTTGCATTTCTTTCAATAGAGTTTAACGTCACTAGTTTGATCTTGTAAGTGTAATTTTACCTCGTATTTTTCTTAAAACTATTAATTTCCTTAATGTTTTGCTTTGCACCAGCATGACAAGTCATAGGTTGTACAACACATCCTTCCTTGGGTCACATGGACAACTACACAACAATGAGCATAGCTTGCACACAACATAGCTTCAAGACCTTAGGTTGTGCGCATGGATGACAGTGAAATTCAAAAGCAAAATATTTGGTTGGACCAACACCAAGTTTCACAGTTTAACCCAGATTGATGACGAATTGATAATGTGACTCCTAGGCCAATTGCATGTCAGTTGAAAATGTAACTCGATTCGGTCATGTGTCTAATTCCCAAATTGATCGGGGTAGAAATTAAAAATAATTAACAAAAAAATCTTGTCTTTATTGACTTGAAATTAGAGGCATTGGAAGAGTCTTTCTTCATCATATTCAACTTGAAGAACGATTAAAGAGTATCAATCCTCCAACATTTGACTTAAAAACTTGTAAGAGACATAGGTTCCTGGCTTTGAGCCAATAAGAAACAATTACCAAAAACATTTTATTGTAATCCACTGTATTTAAATAACCTTTAGTACCAAAATTATATCATAAAACCACCCGAAATGGATTTCAACAGAAGTTAATTTCTTAGGGTAATATAAGAATTGGTAGTCGATATTCAATTCTATTTCTTGTTTTGGGATTAAAAAATGAAAGATTCACTAATTACTAAAGAATGGATACAAAATAAAAGATGGAAATCAACGAAAAAGAAGAGAAGTGATTGTTTGAAATTGCAATATATACAACCATAATTTCTATTGCAATATCAAGGCTCGTCTAGTTTTCACCATAGCATTGCAAATTACAGCGAATCAACCTCAACGTAAAAATGATGATAAAATCACAACTGCAATTTAAAACACCCAGGAAACTAATCGAAGGATTAAATAGGGAGTTAGGGACTACAGAGAGGCCTGGATCTACATTGACCTTAAAAAAGGAAAAAATCAAATCACAAATTTGCGCTATTCATTAGTTTTATAAAGGAACTAGGGGTGTGCAAAATCATCTGTGAAACCGCCATCTAATGCAAAATGTTGGTACTCAAGTCCTATCAATTTCTCTAGATCTGAGCTTGGAATCCAACCATCACCAAATGGAGCACTTTCATCATCCAACCACTCAAGAAAATCTTCCTCTTTCTTCAAGTCCATGCTTTGTTGCACGCTCGATACAAGTTTATCTTCAATGGACTGCACCACCAAAGGTGCCCTTGAGGAACAAGTCTTTTGGTGACGACTGGTGGGAGGTGGAACTAGGGAATTGTTCTTCCTAGTGGTCCCAGCAAGAGAGTTTCTTCGAGTTGGGTGGGGATGGCTGTGTTCAGCAGTGTAGGTAACCAGAAAAACCGCAGGATCTAAGTGGCTTCTTTCAACCTGTTTCCTCGCCAAACACCCTTTGGAACTGCTACATCTATAGTAGCTTCGAGGATAGGGTGAACCCTTTATGGGTTTCTGTCCATATTTACGCCATGCCCATGCATCATCAAGACCTTCCGCTGTTGTCACCTGCTTCACCACGCTCTTGTTATGACTCTTCTTGCTGCAAACAACAACACGCATATCTTTATTACTTTGCACTACTCACTACCCTTTTAAAAAAAATTATAAATTAAATATGTAAATACAATAGAGAAATTCTACTGTATTCCCAGAAATTTAAGGATGTTAGTAAAGTTATTGAAAAACTTTCTCTCTCTCGTCTCTCCTTTTGTTGTGTCTAAACTCATTCGACTATTCATCCAAAAAACATTCTACCAAAACTCTTAGATTTCTCAGGTTACCATAATAACCTTCAATAAATTTTATTTGTTTTTAATTTTTAAAATTATGATGAACTTGAAAAATATTTAAGAGATCAAATTATCTATATCAACATAGGAAGATATTTGCTCTACAATCTCTGTAAAACAGATGAAATTTTGTGTTTGAATGAATGGACAATAATTAATTAATTAACATATATACCTTTTTTTACATTTAGGTGCTGTGGAGACTTTCAAACCTTGTAGAGCAACTTTCTCTTCTGATGCTTTGAGTTCTTTGACTTGTTCAGGTTCTATGGGGATAGGTAGGGAAGTTGTAACGATGGTGTGCGGTGAAAGAGGATGCAAAACTGGGTAGAAAGGTTTGTAAAGCTCTTCCAAATCATCAAGGACCCTCGTGGTTTCTGAGAATTCGGGAAAGCTATCAAGTAGCTCATCTTGTTCAGAGAAGAAATTAGAGAAATCAGGATTTGGGTCGTCCATGGTGGTGGCTTCACCAGTGCTTCCTCTCACAATAGCTTCCAAATCCCAATCCCTCAGGCACGCAAATTCATCCATCAACCAAGTTGCAACTAATTAAGAAAGATAATTAACAAAAAAGATATGAAAAAAAGAACTTAAGAGGGGGTGTTGGACAGTGTGACTTCAAAATTGAAATGGAAGTCAGAAATCTTTTTGCAAAGAGAAGAGGGTTTTGAAGAAATGTCAACCAAAATGTTCGGCTATATATAGATGGATGAAATGGTAACAAGTGGGTAGGGTTTTGAATATACTCTCTTTTTGCTTCAAAGTTCAAATTAGCAAAAGTATATCAATTGGGTTGACTAACTATAAAGTCAAAATGTGAGCAAGTGGCAATGGAGAAGGGATTTTTTTTTTTCCAGCAATTCGGTGCTGATCCAATTAATATATTGCCCAACTTTTTTCCTTTATTTGGGGTTATCGGCGAGTGTATAACAAAGAATATGACAATTGAATCAGTCTTGGGGTTAAGTCAATTCAATGCAAGTTGGTTGGAGGATCTCGTACGTAAGGGGCCAATAATTTGAAGTTTATATATTATTATATTAATATAACTAGATATGTATGGATCAGGCTTCAGAGTTCACTTGGTTGCTTGGCCGTTTTTCTATCACAGTTGAACTAAAAAATTTGGATCTAAAACCTAAAAAGTAATTGAAGTCCTAGTATGAATTGAGTTAGCTAGGTATATTTTTTATAATATTTTATATAACACTTTTTGCACATTAATTATTTTTTAATTATTTTTTCTTTTCTTTGTTTATCCATTATTTTATTGGAAAAGGTATTAAAAATCATATAAATACAACTCGTACGAATATGATATCGTGTTACGTCATGCATGCACGAGAGTTTAGTTTGAAACTTAGAAATTTCTTCAAATTTTTTTTTTTTTTTATCTGATTACGTTTCAGTTTGGAGAGCTACTTAATTTGTTGATTGTAGATGCAGTCAGCTGAAGTGGGCTTATAATTAGTTACATACCGCACACGTTTCTAGCTCTCTGTCATAGGGTTATCACTGTAACTGGCTCCAACACTTGCTTAGATTTGAGACCACACTCTCCTTTTTAGCCACGTTACCACTACCATACTACTATAATTCCTAGCTAGGATTCTAGGAAAACCGAACGTAATCACTTCTTTTTCACTGTGCTCTTTAAAGATGTTCCACTCATTTATCACAAGATAATAAACATAATGAAATTTAACTATTTACCAAAGAGTTATATTGATTTTATATTTTTACAATATTTTTTCTATGTCATATTTTCTCTCTTTATCTCTCTTCATTACTTAGCACAGCTCATTTTACACTTTTCTTTATTTTCTTATCTCTCTTTAGCGCAGATTGAAGAAAGAGGTAAGAGAGGAACCAAAAAATAAATAAACTCTAATATATACTACAAAATATTTCATACACTAGTAAAAGTGAAAAAGATCTGCATTAAATTTGCTTCCAATAATATAACATGTATATGTTGGAGTATAGCTCTATACAAACGATATAACACGTCATTCAAACTGTATGATGCATTGATATATTAATTTCCTTTATCAACACAACTATTAGTCAATATGCATGTACCATAATTTTAGTAAAGACAAATTTTATTGGATAAAGAACACACAATAAAGACAAATCTAATACCTAATATAGTTAGTTCATTTTTTTTTTTGTAGTAATACATAATTAAGTTTATAAGTTATTAGATTGTATTAATTTTCAATATAAAGAATAATTCTATACAAGTTTTAAAAGAATTATTTTGGCGCTTCCCTCCATTTTATTAGGTGCATCTTTCTCTTAGTTGTAGATATTATCGTATAAATTTAAAGTACTCTGAGAGTACAGTTTCTCTTTAAGAAATTTGTCCAACCCTACAAACAAATTGCCTGCTAAATCCATTTCCTTTCAACAAGGAATATATAACATGTATATGGCCAAGATAGGAAGTAAATATCTGTTCTTGAATAAAAAAATAATTAAAAAAAAAAAAAAAAGGAAGTAAACTGTTGCAACTTGCAAGGATATTCCGCTACTTTGATGCAGTAATATTTGGGGGTGAGGGGATGTATGGTCTTCAATAGTGTTAAATTAACGAGGACAAAAGTAGAGCAAAGAAAAAACAAGCATCTTAAAAGCTGAAATATTATTTGTTTCGTAAAAGGCAGGGAAAGTGCTACATGCAAATGTGGACTTTTATGAGGAATGTGGTCCGTGTAGTACAGTTCGAAACCATCAAACGTTACATTGTCATCATATAAGCCCAATTTTATGACTTTACCGATTCCGGTTGTCTTGTGCCTGTTCATAAGAGTCTTAAGATGCTAAAGGGAAAATTGAAATATTCAAAGTTATGGGAGATGCTCCTCGTGTATACCATGCTGCTTTTGTAACTAGCATAAGCTAATTCATGAGTATTTATAGAAAAAAAAATTTAAAATTATCTTATGTATAAAATAATTTTTAAAAAATTATTAATAATAATTTTTTATTTATATAAAATGTCTATTTGACAAAATTATCTGAAAACTTAGCTTGAAGTTAAAAAATTAGTTCATAATTAAAAACTAAAAAACTGTCTTATAAGTAAAATTATCTATTAAAGTAGATTAAAATATAAAATGATAAAAATATATATATTTATATAATGTTTTTATAAAAAAATTTAATTTTCTTTTATTTATGAAAATATCTTTTAGAATATTTATAATTCTAGTTTTTAATTAATTTTAAAGACCTGTAATTTTTATTTATAAATAAATTATTTTTATTGTTAATTATTATATTTTTATATATTATATTTTTTAAAATTATTTATCTTATATTATATCTTCAAATATTATCAACCAAATTTAAAATAAAATAACAATAACATAATTTTAAGTAAACATCACATTTTCATTAAGTTAATTAGTATAATAGTTAAAACATTTGAAGTATACTATTAAAAAAAATAATGTAAACAAAATAATGGCTAAAATAAATAATTTAATAATAAAATATTAAAAATAAAATTAATATATCATTTAAAAATATTTATATCTAGAAGTAAAGCTGAAATAAAAAAATTATTGTAAATAGTACAATTGTTAAAATAAATATTACAATATAAAATATCTAAAATATAATAATAAATTAAATTACATTAAACTTATTATTTATCATTGTCAATGTCTTATATAATAAAAAGGTATAAAAAAAATATATATATATCATATGCAAAAAAGATAAAAAAAATAATAA
>JAMLFT010002148.1:0-26982 GCA_026544285.1 Pachyrhizus erosus | reverse complement strand
TTTTTTATTTCTAAATTTTTCTAAAAATCCTATAAATAAATTTATATCTTTCTTCTTATGTTCTTATCAAATATTTATTTTATTTGATAAAATTTATTTATTTTATTTATCTAAATATTTATTTAAATTTTTTATTCTTTAACTCCTAAATTTAGATTCTGATTCTCTAATTTTTTAATTCTTTTCTTTTATTCTTTTTATTTTTATTTTATCTAAAATATCACGTATCAATGTTCTACTTAAAATTTAACTATATTTATTGGTTAAATTTATTTTAAATTTAGTTAAACTAACTAACTAAAATTTCTTTCTCTTTTTCTCCATATTAACTACTAGATAATATTTACTTAAAATTCTAAATCTTATCTTAACTAGACTAAAATATTTAAATGAGGAAATATAAATTTTCAAAATTATAATTCTTTATTATATTAAAAGTAGGATATTACACATATCCTGCCTAAAGCTGGGTGGGACAAATCTACCCCTCAAAGTTCTCCTAAGGTCCTCCCAACTTCTTTCACCAATCCTTATACCTCTCATCACTTCTTCTTGCATTTGATTCCACCAAACCAATGCATAGTATTCAAAGGATAAGGTAGTTAGTTTTAATTTTTTTTTCTTCACTCAAATTGGGTCTACTTTCATTTCCCACACAAAGTAGAAATTCAGGTTGATGAGTCTTCAAACTTAAGCAACATCATCTTAGATTCTTCTTCATGCCTTCTTCTTTCTCCCTCAAGTCTCTCATTCTTCTCTCTTTAGGTCTTTGTCTTCTATCCTCAACATGACTACAGTAATCATCACTTCCTTGTGAAGAGTGTGAGTTCTTACTATGTCTTACCCTTTATATGTTATCCACTATATCACTTATGTCTCTTGCACTTCTTTCCACTATTTTTCCAAAATGCCTCTCACTTTTCAATTGCATTTTTTCATTTGTTTTAACATAGAGACCATGAATTTGGTAGATTTTGGTGATAAAACATCACTATCAATTCCACTAGCCATATCTACAAAAGAGAAGCAAAGTTATCAAAACACAATTATAAGAGAAGTTTTACTACGCACTAAGTGTTTACACTCAACACTCGTGTTTCACACAACAAGGCTTTTACAATAATGTTTCACATAATGCCTTTTACCACTCCCTAGGAATTCTCTCTTAAATTCTAGAAAACAATTCCAAAGTCCAAGATAAAGGAAACCTTAATGTGCAATAGAAAACATATAACTAAATTCAACTCAAGAATTCCAAAGGATACAAACCAAGACAAAACCAAGGAATTATAAAAGGCAAGCAATAAAGGCTCAAAGGAATGAAATTCAACTCAAAGTGAATATAGTTGAGACAAAAAGGAAATATAGTCAAGAAACTCAACAAACCAAAAAGGTACACAAAGAAAGAGTTAATGAGACAACTTAAGAAAGCAAAAGCATGAAACACAATTTGAATGAAAGCAACTTTAGAAACTCAAAAGCATCATAATTTGATAAAAAAAGACTTAACTAGAATAGGTAAGAAATAACCAATACATGCAACATGAAAGAAGAATTTTAGTGACTCATAAACTAGGAACAACTAAGCATGTATTACATTCAACAAAAGCCTACAAGAGTATAACACAATTGGACAAAGCAATTATTGATTTAAATTCTAGACTTTGATAAACTTATTCAAATATAAATTTAGATTTACAAAATAATTTATTTTAGCCAAAATAAAAAACATTTAATTTATTCTAAATAGAAATAAATATTAGGAAGAATTAAAAATGAAAATTTAAATAAGAATAATTAGAATAAAAAAAATCTCAATAATAATTTAACCATAATCCTCAAAATATTTAATTAAGGAAAGTAAAATTTCAAGAAATAACAAAATAGGAATTAGAATAAAATTAAATTTATCATTAATTAATAAATAATAAAAGATAAACCAATTTATAAAATGATTTTTAATACAGATAATAAATAGAGAAAATTGATAAGAGAATTTTAAGAATTTTTAGAAAATTCTAGAAGTAAAAATAATTAAGTTAAAACTAAAAATAGAAAAATATAATAAAATAAAAACGAAAATTGAAAAAAAAAATTGGTAGGATTCGAACCAAGGACGCTGAAGGAGAGAAAACGCACCTTGTTGTCAACTGTGCTACCCACTCAGGGTACTATATCCACCTTTTATTTAATATATATGGGTTGCGTAAATAAATAATAGGCAAAGCAAAAAGCAGAAAACATAAAAAGGGTTGGTTGGAAATCGAAACCCGCCCCCTTAGGCACGTTAAGAGGATTGGGAAGAGAAAGTGACCATTGAGACCGCTAGGCCAATCGATGAACTATTAACTAAATAAAATAGTTTTCTTGAGGATAGCCATGGCTGCCTCCTCAAAGCTTCGAGAATTTTCTACAAAACGCGCCACCAAGCACTCCTAGGTTGAGTGACTCAATAAAGTTATCCCTCTAGCTTAGACCAATAAAATAAACTATATAAGGCGGTCAGAGGCATTATATAAGGGTGAGAATCCAAAATCAAAAAGCATGATCGAAGGAACTTGTCTCCTTTCGAAATCACTCCCTATTTTGCCAAAACACTCCTAAAAGCTTCGTCTCACTCTCAGCAATAGTTTGATATAGAGAAATCAAAGAAACATGTCCATAATTTCGAATTCGTGGTGGTCACCAAGCTCACGACGACAATTTTCAAATCATCGAATTAAGGTAGGAGGAGTCTTCCTTTCTTCTTAATTTGATTGTAAAATATTTCTTTTATATCTCAATTAGAAATTCTACAAGTTTAGAATCCTAAAACACTATAATGCTTAAGAATTGAAACATGAATTCTTTGTTTCCAAAACTCTGAAATTTTGAATTTATTTGGTAACTACTAAAGCTTCTATGATCAATTAAGCGTTAGGATAAGATAAGTCCAATGAATCAATGGTCTATAGATTATCAAAATGGCAAGAACAAAATCAGAGATCAAAATTGAAAATTTGAATTTTCGCTTATTCAAGCCCAATTTAGAGATTGAAGATGATGTCCAAATTGTTGTTTTGGCCCTTCTTTGGAAAAAAAAATACGAAATTACCCCTGTGTTGTTTTTATTTTTTTTAATGTCATTTTTGCTCATTTTAAACTCAGAATCAACCTAGAAATAGCCCTACCCTTATGCTAAAGAATGAAGGAAAAATTTCTCAAAAAATTTGATAAAAATTAAATTATTTTTTTAAAATTCCAAAATACCCCTAAGGAAGAAAATTAAGCTTTTAAGGTTGTTTTAATAAAAAAAAAACTTGAAGGAAAAATTTTAGGATCTATTTATAAATATGCCTAGAATCTTAAAGTCATTTTTGAAATTTTAAAATTCTTAAAAATAAAATTATATTTTTAAAAAATGACCATTTTACCCCTAGGATATAAAAATAATAATTTTAGCTCTTTTGAGACATTTTAATTTCACGAAAAATAGTTTAAATTCCCTACACTACTATTGGACTCTGTAGTGGAAAAATATGAGAAAATTTCTAAGAAAACAATTTTTTTATAAATGACCAAAATACCTCTATAATAGAAATCTAAATATTTTCTACTATCTAACAATCCTTGAGCTTAAAAGGACAAATTTTATGGTACTAAGAAGACTGTACAATGTAATTCGAAGTAAAAGAAGGAAAGAAAACCTTACTATTACATATTTTGTGGAAAATGACTAAAATACCCTTAGTCCTAAAAACCATGACTTATGTATTAACCATCCTTTGAAACCTCAAGGAAAACTCTTAGGAATTATGTGTCTAACAACTATTTTCACATGAATATTATATTTAGGAATAAAAAGTCCATAAATAAAGAATTATATGCAAACAATGACCATTTTACACATAAAATAAAAATGTGATCAATTTAACCTAGAGCAAGATTTCTAACCTTAGGACTAGTAAGAATCTAAATTTTAATATGTGTTCAAACCAAGGTTTTTATCATGATGCAAATGGTTGAGTGATCTGAATAAATTTTTATAAATGATGAAAATGCCCCTAACTTATAAAATTAGAGAAAACTTAAGAAAAGGAATAGGATTTATAAATTACAATTGTATAATGAGAAGGAAAATTTGTACCTGCAACCCCAACATGATGAATAATGTAATCGATAAGTCTCCTTAAAAGATCCCCCGCAATATGAACTAACCAAGAGGATAAGCTAGTAATGGTGGATCAGCTATGGTCAAGCAAAGTTAAAAGATTAAATCAGAGCAAAAAATTTCCAACTTTGGACATTTTAGGGATCTGGTACCATGATACTTGATCGAAGGAGACACAGGTAAAATAATAATATGAGTGAGATCAAAGAATGGAGAAAATGCAATGAGATGACTATAGAAGGTACTTGAGGAATGTATGTAGGCTTTGAAAGTCCTTAGGGGTGTATAGGCACCAAGTTTGTAAACTGCCTGGGCTAAGGAGTCACCAAGCTCGCTTGGTAACCTCGACAAAGCAGAGCATTGCTAAGGTTAGTCGAGAGTATCTGAGTCTAGTACCAACTCAAGATATGTACTTCTAATCATCTCCCAATAAATTGTAACTTATGAATTTAGTGTGACGTTTCCCATATATAGATAGATAGATAGATAGATAGATAGATAAATAGATAGATATATGAAAAGTTGCAAAATTAGAAAATAGGGGTTGGGATTCGAACCTAGGCCCTTGGGAAGACAAGAAAAATGCACCACCAGTTGTGTTGCCACCCAGTGGTGATTTATAAGGGACACAATAATATATAAGCCATGTTAGGATATAAAATAAATAAAAGAAATAAAGAGAGAAATAAGCTAGAAAAGAAGGCAAGCAAGGGGTCTCAAACCTAGACCTAAAGGAAAGAGAAGGGGGAGAGCGTGTTTTTTCCACTAAGCCGCTAGGCCATCCGCGTCTAAACTAGGAAGTTTAATGTACACGAGCTGGGACTCGAGGGACTCGAGGGAGAGACCTGACCCTCACACCCAACGTCCTAACCATTGGGATGCGGGTGCCTTCGGTGACACCTTAATACTTTTTCTTTAACTTGAACTTTTCATGAACATGAATGAATGGCCACAAACGAGCCACATTGCCCCTAACACCGTTTGCAAGCCCCATACCCCTCCTTTCCTCGAGCCTTCTCCTCTTTGCTGCTTGCATCTCTTTTTCTTCTTTCTCTCAAAACCCCACTCTCTCCCCAGTCATACCTTTCCTCCTCGAAGACGAAGCTAGCACCTTTTCCTTTTTCTCCTCAAGCCCTTCTTGCTTGTAGGAGCAATTATCGCCATGGAAGCTTCTTGGAGGCTAGCCATACTCGTCGACCTTGCTTTTGCCCCTTTTTATTACACAAATACTAAATCAAGCTTCTCACTACACCAATCATTCAAGCGCGAGAGAGAATGAAAGGTTGAGATGCTTCCAGTCATTCGTTAGAGGTTGCATTGACATAGGGGAGTTAGCCTCTTTGAAACTACTTGTAGGATTAGGGGTTCATTCTAAATTCGAATTGTATCAAAAGTTGTGTTGAATGGTTGAAAATCCCGAGCATCACAAAGTGATTTCATAGAATTGGATTTATGAAATTTTATCATTCCTTGTGGTGAGCTTGAATCTATGATGAAAAATGGCATATCATCTAGTTTGAATCTATGGTGAGTTCATAACTGGAACTCTTCTCTCTATTGAAAAGGCATGGGTGAAATTGAATTTTTTTTCTTGTGATTTAAATTAGATGGATACTAAACATAAGTGAAGCTCAAGCATGGGAAAGGTTCAAACTTAAAACTAGAAGCAATTCTTGAATTTGTCTTAAGCAACTAAAAATCATAAATTTCTAATTCTAGTAGCTTTTATCGATGTAAAAACTAATGTATATGAAAATCTACATAATAATTTTAGCAAATTAAATTCTTAGACTAGAATATAAGAATAATTTAAGAACACATGTAAGTAAACTATAGAGAGGAAAAGGAAGAAAGAGAGAGGTAGAGAAGGAAAGGTAGAAAGGAAGAGAGAGATAGGGACGGAGGGAGAAAAATAAAAATAAAATGAAACTACGTTAAAATAAAATCAAACAAAATAAATTAAATAAGATAAAATAAAATAAACAAAAAATAAAATCAATAGATGATGATAATAACAATAATAAAATGATCATAATAATGATAATAGTGAAAAATATTAATAATAGTAAGAATAATAATAAGTAAATAGTTGGAAAAGATGAATAATGATAATAATCCTAAATAAATAAAATTAAAATAAATTAGAACCAAATAGAATAAATAAGATAACAAAAATGATAATGATAAATGAATAAAATAATAACCAATATATATATATATATATAAAGAGAATAACTAATAATGAGTATTAAGTATTAAATAGATAAGAAAATAAAACCATATAAAACTAATGATCGACAATGGGCATAACATAATAAAAATAGTGATTTTAATAATAAATAGATTTGATAAATAGCAAAGATCATTGATGAATGAAGATAAATAAACTCTATTTTTTTATTTTTTTATTTTTTTGTTTGCTCAATTCCTCTTATGAAGTTTCCTTTTATCCTATGTTGAGTATTATTAATGCTTATTAATTATTTTTATCATTATTATTTATTGAAAACAGAGATGATTGTTGAAACTATTAAGACTGAATTATTGTCCTTTTTTACTAGAAAAGAGGAAAAATATTTTGTTTATGTTTAAGGCATGTTCTGATAAAGGAACATAGTTGAATGCCTTAGATAATTAGAAATTTTAACAGGAAGAATAGTATAGGAAAAAGTATAAAGTTTCCTAAAGGCGACAGGTCTTAGCGTGAATAGTGGAGTTTTGTGCAATAATAACTTATCAAAAGACTTGAATTACAAAAAAGGGTAAGAGTCCGATTTGTGCAAGGAATCTATTTAAGGATTTAAAAGACTAGTGAACCATAGGAGTAGACTTCATCTTATGACTTGCGTTGTGTTAGTACCTGAAATAAAAACTTGGTCTCAAAGGTGGAGGAAGTAGTGACAAATGACATGACAATATCACGTGTGAGAATTAAGACTAGAGTATTGCACAAGTTGACCATAGCAAATAACTAAGGAATGTCCGTAGGCCCTCGATGAGTCCTTGGGGGTAGTATAAGATGTCAAGTTGTGATGACTTTGAGTAAGAGGAATTCACAAAACTAGCTTGGCATCCACGACAAAGCGGAGCATTACCATGATTTAGTAGAGATTATCCTGATTCGATGTGCTAGACAGGATATGTACTCTCGATCGTCACCCATAAAGCAAACATTGGACTTAATAACACGTTTCGTGTAAGTCCTCTTGGAGATGGAGGTTTTAGTGGCATCAAGGGGCCCTAAAATACAATTAGTAGAATGTATTGGTAGGAAAAATGCAATGAGGAGAGTATATGCGATATTAGATATTTTATCATCATGTTATTCTATACTTGTGTGTGACTGAGGATGGATGACTCACTCCTAAAATCCCCCATTTTTCAAATGAATATGTCAAATGCGAGCCTGTGGATTTTCAAGCGTTAGAGGTAGCTCTTGGAAAAGTGTTGAGGGCAGCCCAGATAACTAGAGATGACATTCTAGCCAGCAGGATGATAGAAGATATCCACCTGAAGGTTTATGGAATCTTGAAGACTACAAGTAGACTTTTGTGATTAACTACATATTATATTGTATATTTTAAATTATAGTTGAAATGGATGTAAATACTATTATTGATAAGGAAACAATGATTTGTAACTCAATTAACTCGTACTGTTAGTATATCTAAATTTGCATGACAATCATACTAGTCTTACCAGTTTCGTTTAATAGTATAAATGATGATGTTATTGTGGTCTATATACTATTATAGTCTAATCAATTTCCCTACTTAAAAATGTTATTTTAGAAAGAATGACAAAAATTGTTGTGTTTGAAATTCAGTATAATTAACATGGTTTATTTAACAAAAGGATGTTTTTGTGAATTTTGAAAATTTTCAAGGATTATTTCTAGAATAATGAAATGGGTGTTACATTAAGTTGGTATCAGAACCTAGTTCATCTTACCAAGTCTGTGGTATAGACCTAACCAAGCGTGTGATGTGTGAAATTGTTTGAATCTTGCACTACTGGGTAGTAGTATAGGATGGACTATTTGATGGCACTGATTATGAGTGTTAATCACATGAACGACTTCTCTAGGCCTAACCTTGAACGTAATAGATGACATGGATCAAGTAAAATTTGTTGCTAGGGATATACGTGTTTGTTATAGACCCATAAAATAAACTAATAATTCTTTGTAACAGTCAAATAAATATGGTATATCTTTTGTGATTTTAGGCATAAATGGAAGGAAGACCAACTAACTTTACTACACAGAGACTTTTAAAGTGCATGACCTAGGTCTTGGGGTGCATGGTATAAGATAGGGATGATGAGCCTGCTAAGTACAGAGGGTTGACGACATTCAAAAGGACACAATCCGTTAGATTCAGTGGCTCCTTCGACGAGTTGTTAAAGTTTTGGTCGTACTTTGGAGCGAAAGATAGGTAGGCAGTTTGCTAAAGGTTCGAGAATGGGCTGCGAGCCAACATCAAATAGGTCATGGGGTATCTTCAAATAACCGATTTCCCCACTCTAGTCAGCAAGTGCAAAACTTATGAAGAGGATACCTAGGCTAGACAAGGCTAGCAAAGGACAGGAGGTCCATAGAGGCACCCTAGAAAGACTTTTAGCAACTAGCAGATGAAGCCCTACTAGAGACAACCATAGTATGGGGTCGACCTAGCGCAAAGGGTCCAACAGTGGGGAGTTTAATGTCAGCGACTCCACGCTCTAAGGCCAACACACTAGTTAGATGCTTCAAGTGTGGTGGCCCCCACTTCTTGAGATATTGCCCACAAAAAGCCATTACCTGGTACAATTGTGGCAAGGTAGGACACATAGCAAGAGATTGTTGGGCACTGAAGAAAGAGGTAGCTAGCGTTCAAAGGTTCACGAAGAGCACGCCGAGTCAGACACCGAGAGATCCAGAGTGACCGATAAAGTGTTTGTCATGAGTGGGTCTAAGGATGCTTTATCCGATGATCTCATTCAAGGTAAATGCATCATAAATAATAAGCTCTCAAATGTGTTATATGATTCAGGTGTGACACATTCTTTTATTTCACATGCTTGTGCTAAATGTTTGTCCTTACCTATAACTGCCTTAGTGTATGAAATATCTATTAGTACCCCTATAGATAGACCAGTTATTACTAACCAAGTTTGTTTAAACTACCCTATAATCATAGAAAATTGAAACCTCTTGATAAATCTAATTTTCCTTCCCCTGTCTAACTTAGATATTGTTTTGGGGATGGGCTGGTTTTTTTCAAACCATGTCATCCTAGACTATCACCATAAAACCTTGATTTTTTAAAACACTAACCAAGATGTCTGTGAGTCTTCGAGATTTAACTATGTCGAGTCTAAATGTGAGGCGAAGGGAAACTTTCAAATCTACATGACTATGTTCTTGACAAAAGCGGAGGTGGATCTGAACATTAGTAGTAATCTAATGGTATGCAAGTTCTTTGAAGTATTCCCTGATGACGTGACATAGTTGCCACTTAAGAAAGAAGTAGAGTTCGCCATAAATCTCATACCGGGTTCTAGCCTAATTTCTATCGCTCCATATAGGATGTCTCTAAAGGAGTTGGTGGAAGTGAAAAGTTATTTGGAGGAACTATAGGACACGAAATTCATCCTACCCAATGTGTCACCATGTGGAGCACTAGTGTTATTGGTGAAGAAGAAAGATGGAAGCATGCAATTATGCATAAATTACCGCCAGTTGAACCAAGTCACTATCAAGAACAAGTATTCACTTCCCATAATTGATGATCTCATGGTTCAGTTAAAGGGAATGTAGGTATTCTCCAAGTTTGATTTGCGATCGAGATACCACCAAATCAGAGTAAATAATGAAGATATACCAAAGACGACCTTTCGAATGCAGTATAGACATTATGAATACCTAGTTATGTCTTTTGGAGAGACAAATACCCTTACTATATTCATGGACTACATGAATCAGATCTTCCAAGAATATCTAGATTAGTTCATAGTGATTTTCATCGACAATATTCTTGTCTACTCTAAGACTCAAGAGGAGCATGTCAAGCATCTATGAATTGTACAACAAATATTAAAGGAACAAAAACTGTATGTAAAACTCTCTGAGTGTGAGTTTTGTTTAAAAGAAGTGAGTTTCCTAAGACACGTGGTATCTACGAAAGATATTGTTGTGATTACATCAAAAGTTGAGGTAGTTATGTAGTGGAAGCCTCCGACAACTATTACGGAGATCAGAAGCTTCCTAAGCCTAGCAAGCTATTACAAGAAATTCATCGAGAGATTTTCTAAGTTAGCCTTACCTCTGACTAAGTTAATTAGAAAGGGTTAAACCCTCATTTGGGATCAAACATGCGAGAACAATTTCCAAGAATTGAAGAGGAGGCTGACCACCGTACCAATCTTGATCTTGCCAAATCTCGAGAAAAAGTTTGACGTGTACTACGATGCCTCATGCTAAGGCTTGGGATGTGTGCTGATGTAGGAGAGAAAAGTAGTCACCTACACTTCGAGACAGTTGAGACAGCATGAAGGGAACTAGCCAACCCATGATTTGGAGCTAGCTGTTGTGGTTTTTACCTTGAAGATTTGGAGACATTATCTTTATGGATCCATATTTGAAGTATTCAGCGATCACAAGAGTTTGTTGTACCTGTTTGATTAGAAGGAGTTGATAATGAGGCAAAGGAAATGGATGGAGTGTTTGAAGAATTATGATTTTGAGTTGTCATACCATCCTGGTAAGGTGAATGTAGTGGCTGACACTCTGAGCAAGAAGTCACTACACCTATCAACAATGATGGCAGAGGAACTTCATTTGATTGAAGATTTCATAAATCTCAACTTAGCGATAGAAGTGCGCCCTAAGAGTTTGTACTTGAGAACCTTGAAGGTCACCAATGAGTTTTTGGAACAAGTTAAGAGGGAGCAAAAGGAAGATCAACTCCTTCAAGAAAGATTAAGCTTGGTGAGTGAAGGCAAGGAAAGGGAATTCTAGCTAGACACTAACAGAGTGATCAAATTAACAGAAGGATTTACATCCCTCATAATGAAGAGAAGATGAGTATCATTATAGAATAAGCACATAAAAGCAAGCTTAGTTTCCAACCTCAACATCACAAAGATGTATTAAGACATAACGAAGAGGTTTTGATGGCAGGGACTCAAGAGAGATGTGACCAAGTTTGTAGCAGTCTGTCTGACATGTCAGAAGGCAAAGGCTAAGCATTAGAAACCCTTTGGACAACTACAGCCTCTAAACATTCTAGGATGAAAATCGGACAACATTTCCATGGATTTCTTGACAAGACTAACAAGGAGAATGATTGAAAATGATGCCATTTGGGTAATTGTAGACCGATTAACTAAGTTTTCTCACTTCTTACCCACTAACATTCGTTACTCACTAGAAAAGTTGACTTAGTTGTATCTCAAGGAGATAGTCAGACTGCATGGAGTCTTGTTAAGTATAGTCTTTGTTAAAGATCCTCGCTTCACTTCAAGGTTTTGGGGCGCTCTACAAGAAGCTGTGGGAACTAGACTGAGCCTTAGCTTAACACCACCCACAAACGGATAGGCAAACAAAAAGGATGATTCAATCTTTAGAAGATTTGTTGAGAGCGTGTGTCTTAGAGAAAAAAGGAAGCTGGAATGAGTTTTTGCCTCTCTTGGAGTTCACATGCAACAACATTTTTCACATGAGAAAAGGCATGGGGCCTTATGAAGCTCTGTATGGAAGGAAGTGTAGAACACCCTAATGTTGGTTTAAGACAGGTGACTCTCTACTTTTGGGACCAAAGGTGTGGCAATAGACAACAAAGAAAGTGAAAGTCATTAGGGAGAAGCTAAAGGCAACTCATAACCTCCAAAAGAGCTATTATGACAAAAGAAGGAAGTCTCTAGAGTTTTAGGTCAAAGAACATGTCTTTTTGAAGTTGACCCCCACCACTAGAGTAAGGAGAGCCTTGAAATTTCAGAAACTCACCCAAATTCATTGGCCTATATCAAATTCTAAAAAGAATTGGGCCTATTGCTTACCAAATAGCCTTGCCTCCAAACCTTGCCAATTTGCAGAATGTCTTTCATGCATCTAAGCTCATAAAATATAATCATGATCCCTTGCATGTGATAGAACTTGATCATGTAATGATAAGAGATTACCTATATATATATATATATATATATATATATATATACATACACACACGTGTGTATAGACATACAAATGTTTATAATTATATGTTAGGGGAATATCGAATAGGTATTATACTTACTCAGAGGAAATGAAGTATTCGACAGGTTTTAAAAATTGTGTTTTTTTTTAAATTATTTATTACTAGTAATCATAGCTTTACTTATAATAACAACAATCTTATTAATAGTAACAATGATAGTAAAAATTAGTAGTTAGAGTTTTTAGGGTTAAGGTTTTGGGATTAGTAATTTTAATTAGAATATAGAAGTAAATAAGAATAAATTATGTTATTCTCTGATGCATGTTTAAATATATTTGATTATGTATAAGATGAATTGATTGAGTAAGGTGATACTTGACACCTTATTGAACTTGTTTGTTGTAAAATTGATAAATATAGAAACTAGGATTGTGTGATTGTGTATTTTGTTTGTTATTAGTATAAGAATTTATTGTACTTGAGTGTCCTGACATGGAAGGACATTGTAGGTTGTCTCTGGAAAGCATAGATGAATAAGAATACCAAGATAGCAATGTACAATGATTGTGACAACAAGTTTCAAAAAGGATGATGGCTTCCTGTATATAACTAATTTATCAATGGAAATAAGAATGAAAGGGCCAATAGCCTAACTTTTAGAGAGAATGTCGGAGAGCTTCTGATGTTGTTGACCAAAAAGGGTTAAGCCATATCTGATAATGTAAAGTTGTGACAATACCAATAATGGAGACTCAATTGCAAGGGTAGTGGAGGTAGTTGGCGATTGATGTGATGAAACCTCGTGTGTGAAAATTAAGAATAAAAGATTGCATGGGTTGACCATAGTGTAGTACCTAAAGAATGTCCGTAGGCTATTGAAGTCCTTATATAAGGTGCCAAGGCGGAAGGCCCTTAGGTTAGAGGGATTCATGCAACCAGCTTGGCGTCTCCAACAAATACAGAGCATTACCATGTTCGGTTTAGAGTATCCTAATCCAAGTACCAAGCAAGATATGTACTCTCGATCATCATCAAAAACGTAAATAAGGAAATATTGACGTATCGTGTAAGTCCTCTAGGAATTAGAATATTAGGAGGCAACGAGGGGTCTAAAATGTAATTAGTAGAGCAAATAAGTAGGAACGTTGCATTGAGGAGAGAAGATGGGGGAATGAGTGGAATATTTAAATCTTTATGCTAGTTTAGTTGAGAGAATGGAATACTCACTCCTTACACCCCCCATATTTTAGATCCAGAAGATAGACGTTCAGGCTACCTTCTAGTTTTTTATTCAACCCCTAGGCAATCGATGGCTCCTTGACCCATTGTACATGGATGACGTTAGGACGATAGGCAAGACTATGACTAGAAGATCTAGGTCTTGTCTTCTTTTGATTATGATACGATGTAATTTATTCTTTTGACAAAATTTACTTTAATGATTTCCTTGGTCTATATTGATGCATGTGATGATACTATAATTGTAATTTGTTGTCTCAGTATCAATTTGGAAATTTGTATCTTTACTTTTACAAGTTGATATGTTATGTTTTATTTATAAATGGGAAATTTGCTTTCAATGTGAAATAATCATGAAAATTAAATCACATCATTAATTAAAAAATTTACATGAAATTTTCTGAAATGTAAGTAAAATCATTATTTTGAAAATTAAAGAGAACATCTAATTTTGCTTTATCATAATATAAAGGAATTAACATTTAGTGATTTAGGGATTAAATATATCACGTTTTTTTTAAAGTAAAGAGGTTGTAAAATTTAAATTAAATTAATAAAATATCTTTTATCATTTAAGGAAATTCTTTTTATTTTAAGAAATTAGAAGTACGTTGCAGTTGAGATAACTGGATGTAGATACTAAGGATCAAATTAATATAAAACCTTGTGTAATATTGATTCTTCTGTCTTGCTCTCTGTTTTTCTTAGTTTAATTCTTGCACCAAATTTGAAGGAAACCCATAAAATAAATTTTCTTTTAATATTAATTAAAGGACCAAATAACAATCATTTAATAACAAGTGACTTGTGACGATGCATATTGTTTTAGGGTTTGCAAAGGGATGCAGCCTAGCCAAATGTACTTAGCGTCATGTTTTTGCAACGTGACAACTTTATTTAACTTGTTTTGTCAAAAATGCAAAATTAACAGTGTCAGCATTAGTTGACGTTAAAAAGCATAAATCTACGAAATGGTCCGTCTATTTGGTTCACGTTTGCAAATTTTGAGATGCCATTTTGTTAAAGGGAAACCATAGTTTCTTTTCTTGATTTCTTTTTAACGGAAAAGGGAAACAATCTAATAAGATAAAATTTAACTAATTAAGAAATATTTTCGATTATGGGTCGCTTTGTTTGAGAATAATCAGGGGAATGAGCATTAACACATATATACAGATTCAAAAATATGAAAAAGTTTGTGACACATTAAAAACATTGGTATTGACTTATTTTTCATTTCCCCCTTTTATTGTCATGTATACTTAAATCAAATTATGCTTAACTGAATGAAGTGTGCTTATTGAGAAATTAAATATTGACTTGTTAAAAATTGTTTAATGCTCTCAAAATTAACTTGATTTGGTTAAGGTAAAAGGATTGTTTTTTCTAATCGTGTGCGGCATATTTGTTGTATCTATTTGTTATACAAATAAAAAAAATGTTTTGATATTTAATTTATGCATATAATTGTCATTAAATTGATAAATTTGAAGGATGATCTTGATGCCAAAAACGGATATTGAATGCCCAATTCATTGCTGACATTAATTTAATATTAAAAATATTTTAATGAATTTCTATTAAATGATTGCAATGGCAGCAAGTGTACTTAATTACTCCATAAGTTTTTTTTTATAGATACTCCATAAAAATATAAAAAATTAATTTACTGTTAAAAGGACTATTCTTTTACAATACATTAAATATTAAAAGACTATTATATATTTTTAATTAAGTTTTTATTATGCATCTGAATTTTGAGTGGTGTTGAATTTAGTTAATATTTTTTAATTTGGTTAGTTGATTCATCAATTAAATTTAATATTATTCGTGTTGCAAATATTCTTATAAGATATGCATAATCTTTATAATTAAGTTAATATTTTATTTGACTTGCGAAAGAATCATTCCACGTTTAATGTATATTTCGAATAATTTTTTTAATAATACATCGACTACACATTTTATAAATTAATAAGTTGAAATGGATCAAATCAATCAATAGTTAACTTTTGGTTTGATAAACAACACGTAGCACAAAAGGGGTAATCCATCTTCTATCTATAGTAATCTAATACAGTTATATTTTTTTGTTATCCTTTAATAAAAAAAAGTTGAATTAATAAGCAAATTTTAAATGTTTAAGGTATATTATTTCTCCTTCTTTTAACTGGACATGTTATCTTGCTACTTAACAATTTTGAATGTTAATAGCTTTCAAATGTTTGACGTGTTTACACAATCTTGAATTCAAAATTTATTTAATAAAATAAAATAAAATATTTTTAAATTTAGGAAACAGTTAGAAACTGTTAAAGTTGTTAAAACATTTTTCTTCGTCTATTTAACAATTTAGGAATTAAATTTAAATATTTTTAATCTATGGGAACTGTTAAAGTTGTTCTGTAGCTTTCAAGTATCTTCCTAAATAAGCACACGAAATTGATTATTCACAATTTATTGGACATATTGTTAGTATAAATTACGAACATATAGGAAAGCGTAAAATAATATTCAGGAACGTCTAATCCAATTTCAAAGTTATGTTTTTTTTTTTATTATTATTATTATGATTATTATTATTATTATTATGATGATGATTATGATTATGATTATGATTATTATTATTATTATTATTATTATTATTATGATGATTATTATGATGATTATTATTATTATTATTATTATTATTAGTATTGTTATTATTATTATGATGATGATTATTATTATTATTATTATTATTATTATTATTATTATTATTATTATTATTTTAATGGTAGAGTAGTTGATTACTATTTTTATAACATCGTTTAACACTCTTAGTATTTACCCATTTAATGAAAGGTATAACTACATCTTATTTTATCAACACAACAACTAAAGTAAGGTTGTAAATCATATCAACAACTGGTTTTGGATCAAACAAAATTAATTAGAGTTCGGTTGTTTAGCAATTAATAATTAATTGTCTATTGTATATGAGGATCTAAAAGTAATTAAACAAGTTTGTTCACCGAGTTGTTTTACAATTGAGAGCGAGCCTAAATAGTTTCTTTAATGATATTTTTTTAAAAAAAAAACTAATGAGATTAAATAATTTTAAAAAAATATTTGTATATATGACTTCAACTATTATTTTATCATTATTATTATTACATTTTTTTCGTTAACTTTTATAGTAGACATGAATATATGTACAAAGAAAGTTGGTCAATAGATACATGATACACGAACAATACCAATTAATGTCGATCATGGTACGAAAGTATACATGGTCGGTTTTGATACAACTACTATTAGCCATTATATGAGAGTATATATGGTTGGTCTAGACACGATTATTATTGACCATGGTATGAGAGAATATATGGTAGGTCTCAACACAATTTATGTTAGTCATGATACAGGAATATATGTGATCGACCTAAACACAATTAATATTAATGATGGTACAAACAAATATGTAGGGTTGACTTTGACACGACCATTATGTGAGTCCAATACGATTGGCCTTAACAAGATTAATGCCAACCTTGACACGATTGACATGCACAAGGGTGACTTCAACTTGATTAGCGACTAACATGAGTTTAACTTAATGTCTTTAAATTCTTGATAATGTTGTTCTAACAAAGTTTGCCTTACAACTTTCACTTAGTATATCACACATATTATAATTTATGTTGATCAACTACTTGTTATAATTTTAATTTAGTCGCAGCATTCAATATCAATCAATTACTTGTGTACCCTCCAATCGTCTTTGGGTCAATGACCACACATCCTTAGTCTCTTTGCACCATGATACTCAAGTCTGGGGGCTATGTACCCTCCTAATTATAGATTGATCATCCAACTTTTAATATAAAGTTTATGCTTGCCATAGTAAAGAGACAAATTATACACTTGAATGATCTAATTAGGTCCTCTCAAATCTTATAGAAAACATATCGAAACAAAGATTATTTCATGAAAAAATTCAAATAAAGGGAAAAAATTGTCATTTCAAAATTAAAAGTTTTATTTTGTAAATGGATATTATTTCATTGATTGATTATTAACTCCAAAAATTACACTTTTCAATTTATTTGAATTAAAAAAATGATTTATGCTTTAACAAATAATGAAAAGGGTAAAATATAACTTCACAACAAATTAAACTCTAATAGATTCCAATAAAATTTTAAGTTAAAACAAATTCATTTGAGTTTATTATGGATTTTCAAAGTTTGATAAACTAGATGATTTTAAGGGTATTTTGATAATTATTTTAATTAATTTATTTAAAATTTATAAGTTTAGGGGTGTTGTGAATAACTCAAGTATTTTAAATTAAACTGTTTTAGATTGCAAGTTAAACATTAAATAACCTTCATAATATTTAAAAACACCATGTTTCATCTATTTTGAGAAAAAAAAAACAGATTGTAGGATGTAAGAACTTGTGAAGTTGCTTTTGCTTGGTAAGACCTTATATCCTTGAGAGAGTACTTGGTAGGACCTTATGCCTATGTATTTATAGAGCTTGCTTGATAGAACCTCATACCCTTGAGAGGTTGTTTGGTATGACTTCATGCAGGTATATTTATAAAGCTTGCTTGGTAGAATCTCTAATTTATTGTGATAAATAAGGGGAGTTGTTCAATTGAACCTTCATTTAGGAAATTTATAAAGTTGTTTGGTAAAACCTTATGCATTATTAAAGATTTCATGGTGGTACCTTCATGATTACTCTTTTTAGTTTGTTTGGTGGAACTTCGGTTATTCTTTTCTATATAGGAGTTGTTTGTAAAATTTTACGTAAATAATTTTTAATTCTTTTTTATTCTAAAATTCTAGTATATAATGAAATTAAATGCTTAATATTTTTAATATTAAATCTAATTAACATAAATCATGAAGTAATGTAGGTAGAAATTTTTCGTTGTAAGATTGTAATCAATTCCATTTTATAAGATAATTTATTAGTTTAAAATTTTAATATGCAACTTTCTATATTTGTTTCATTTGCAACCAAATAAATAAATTAAAAAATAAAGTTAAAAGTAATTATTGGGTATGAGGCTCTCTTTTTGTGTGGAGAAAAATTCGATATTGAGAAGTCCACTAGGTTTCTCATTTATTTAAGTAGAGAGATATGAGAAAAGTGTGAGAAAGATAGTTAGGTTCAAAACAAGAGAGAACACCGGTCATTAGAGAGAGAAGAAAAGGGAAAGTAATTTTCACTTAAGCACAGAATAGTCACTATAAAATCACAATTGCAAATTCGTTTACCATTAGATCGAGTTGAGATTTTAATAGTAGATTTGTCACATTTGATTCTTCATTTTGAACAATTGAATTGTGAAAAAAAGATATTTAAGTTGTGAGATATTCAGTTCACACAGTAACTCTATTATTTAAAGTTTTTCATCTTCTTGGTTCTCTATTTGTAATATTTATGACCTTGTTGCTTGTTTGGCTATGAGCACTCTTTTGTACACTTTATTGAGATTCTTTTGTATCATTGTTGATCATAGTGGAGTTATTATTTCTTTGGTTTAAACAACTTAGGATTTTTTACCTTTATTTTGATAGGATTTTTCCACGTTAAAAATCTTTGGTGTCTTTTACGTGATTGTGGTGATTTGTTATTGTTGTTTATTTGTTGCTCTTCAAAAATTCTTGCAAGTTGAGAGGATCTATTTTTGCTACATTTACTTTGTGATTGGTTCTTTATTGTTATTGTGTTGTTATCCCCTCATCATAATTGTATGAGATCTCTTTGTTAGTTTGAGGCTATTTAACGTGCTTGATGGATGCAAATACAAAAATGGTTGCTTTGAATGACACTAACTATCACTTGTGGAAAGGCAAGATGAAAGAATTGTTATTTGCGAAGAAAATGCATCTTCTTGTCTTTACTACTTGGAAGCCGAATTTTATGTTTGATGAAGACTGAGATTTTAAACATTAACAAGTGTGTGATTTTATTGAGAAATTTGTAAAAAATAATGTTTATAATCACATTGATAATGAGACACAAGCTAGAATTTTATGGGAGAAGATTGAGTCCTTGTATGCATCTAAATTAGGGAATAATAAATTATATTTGTTGAACTATCTAATGAATTTGAGGTATAAGGAGAGTTCTTCCATTTTAGATCATTTAAATGAATTTCAAGGACTTTTAGATCAACTATCAAGAATGAGTATAAAATTTGATGATGAAGTTTTGTGATTATGACTACTGAACACTTTACTTGAGTATTGGGATACATTTCGAGTTTATTTTACTAACTCTACCCCTAATGGTGGTGTGTCTTTACAAATGGCAAAGAGTTGTGCTTTTAATGAAGAGATGAGAAGGAAGACACATGGTTCTTCATCTTAGTCTAAGGTGTTTTTCATTGAAAATAGAGGGAGAAGTCAAAAAAAGGAATCGAAGGGTGGTAAAGAGGAGAGCAAGAGTAAATCCAAATCCAGATACAAGAATGTGGAGTGTTATTATTGTCATGAAATAGGACACATACAGAAAAATTATTTCTTGTGGAAGAAGGAGAATAAAGACAAGAAGGGTAAGCAAAAAGAGAAGGATCATGATGATGATAATCTGTTGCTACTACTAATTGTGATGATCTTGTTATTCTCGATGATCATGATTCAATTAATCTTGTATCATATCAAAGCATGTAAATAGTTGATAGTGGTGTTACACTACATGTTACACCAAGGAAAGAATTTTTCACAGCTTACACTTTTGGTAATTTTGGAGAGTTGAACATGGGTAATGATGGTGTATCTAAGGTGATAGGTGTTGGTGATGTTTGCTTACAAACCAACATGAAAATGTAGTTGTTACTTAGAGGAGTCAAACATGCTCCTAATATCCAATTTAATTTGATTTTTGTGCAAATGCTTAATAATGATGGTAATCATAACCGTTTTGGTTTTGGAAAGTGGAAACTAACCAAAGGTAACTAGTTTATGGCCAAAGGAGAGAAATCATCTAAATTGTATTGGACAAAAACTTTTATTGCTAAACACAGTGTGAATGTCATGGAACTTGAGGCATCTTTGTGACATCAAAGATTTAGTCATGTTAGTGAAAAGGGGTTGAATTGTTTAACTAAACAAGATGTTCTATAGGGGTTAAAAAATGCATAATTGGATAAATGTTCTCATTGCATGACTATTAAGCAAACTAGAATATCCTTCAAAAAGCATCCTCCTTCAAGAAAATCAAAGTTATTGGAATTAGTGCATTTTGACTTGTGGTCCATTAAAGGTAAAATCTTTTAGTAATGCACTTTACTTTGTTACCTTTATTGATGATTGTTCCAAGAAACCATGGATCTATACTTTGCAAAGAAAAAACCAAGTGCTTGAAAAGTGCAAACAATTTCATGCTTTGATTGAAAGACAATCAGGCAAGAAGCTAAAATGCATTTGTAATAACAATGGTGGTGAGTATCATGGGCCCTTTGATGTCTATTGCAAGCAGCAAGATATTGCACATAAGAAGACTTTTCCTAAAACTCCTCAGTTGAATGGTTTAGCAAAAAGGATGAATAGGAAATTGTTAAAGAGAGTGAAGTGTATGCTCTTAGATGTCAAGTTACCCAAATATTTTTTGGGTGAGACACTATACACGACCATGCATGTTATTAATCTTACTCCTACAGTTGTCCTTGATAGTGAAGTGCTACACATAATTTTGTTTGGAAAAAATGTAAGCTATGATTATTTGTGTGTGCTAGGTTGCAAGACATTTTTTCATATATCAAAGGATGAAAGATCCAAGTTAGATGTGAAGACAAGACAATACATCTTTATTGGTTATGGTTAGGATGAATTTGGCTACAAGTTGTATGATCATGTGGAGAAGCTAGTTAGAAACTATGATGTGCAATTCGTGGAAGACCAAACCATTGAGGACATTGATAAGGTGGAGAAGACTACATCCAAGAAAGATAAAAATCTAATTAATATTGATCCTATGCGGTTGCCTATTCACAATCTAGATAATGTTGAGGGTAATGTTCAACATGGTGGACATCATGATAATGTTGATGATTAGCAGTTTGGAGATGAATTAGATGTTCTTATTGATGATATCCAAGAGGAACGTGATATGTTACATGATAAGGATGTTGATGATGCAATTGAACTATCTCAAGTTCAACTTAGGAGGTTCGATAGGCAAAAACAACCTTTGACAAGATATTCTTCTAATGAGTATGAGACCTTGACTGGTTGGGGTGAACTTGAATGTTTTGAAGAGGCCTTGGAAAGTGAAGAAAGGCAAGAGTGGTTGGATCTAATGCAAGATGAGATGAAATTATTTCATGATAATCACACTTATGATTTGGTGGGCTACTTAGATTCAAATTTGGCTAGAGACATTGATTCCAAAAAGTCCACTTTGAGCTATTTAACTAAGTTTGTAGGAAAAGTTGTGGTTTGTCAATAAAAGGTAAAGAAGTGTGTGACATTGTCTACTATAGAGGCAAAGTTTATTGTCATTACTAAAGTATGTAAGAAGTGCTATGAGTGAAGTTATTGTAGGAGCTTGGTTTTGTGCAGGACAAATATCCATTATTTGTTAACAGTCAAAGTGTTATCCATCTTGGTAAGAATCCAACAATCCATTCAAGGTCCAAGCATATTGATTTCAAGTATCATTGGCTACATGAAGTTTTGGATGCTAAGCTACTGGAGTTGGTTAAAATTCATACTAATGATAATGGTGTTGATATGATGATTAAAACATTATCAAGAGGAAAGTTTGAATCTTGTTGTGAAATTATCCATTTGTCAGCTATCTCTACATAGTTATGGGGGGAAGGAGGGGAAGATATGTTGGGTATTGGACTCCTTTCTTATGTGGAGAAAAGCCGAATATTGAGAAGTCCACTAAGTGGAGAAGGATATGAGAAAAGTGTGAGAGAGACACTTAGGGTTAAAACAAGAGAGAGAACACCAACCGTTAATGAGAGAAGAAGAGGGAAAGTAATTTTTACTCAAACACAGAATAATCATTGTAAAATCACAACTTCATATTTGTTCACCATTGGATTAGACTAAAATTTTGACACCAGTTTCATAACATATGGTTCTTCATTTTGAACGATTGGATCTTGAAAAAAAGATATGCATTGTGAGATATTTAGTTTGCACAATAGCTATGTTATTTGAGGTTTTTCATCTTCTTCGTTCTTTATTTGTAATCTTTATGACCTTTTTGTTTGTTTGGGTATTAACACTTTTTTGTGTACTTCAATAAGACTATTTAGAACCCTTGTTGGTTGTAGTGGAGTTATTTTTTTGGGCTAAACGACATATGATTTTTTACCCTTATTTTGAGAAGGGTTTTTCAACAGTAAAAATCTTTGGTATCTTTTATGTAACATCCTATTAGAATAAAGAGCCAAATAAAGTATAATTGGGAAAAATAACTAGGATATTAGAAATTGAATAGCAATAATAACAATAAACATGTTGGGTGTTCTAAGAGGAAATTAACACATTAAGTTGTTATAGGGTTTAGCATGAGTAGAATTAATTTACAAATGATTGCAGTAGAATATTAGTAATAAGGATAATTAGGAGCAAGGAATTTTAATAAAGGGATTAAGTATAACCAAGATTATGCTTTCATGGACATTAGAGTTGGTGTATATATATGTGTTATTTAAGTATTAAGAAATTAAATCCGTGAATGTGCATTTGTACACACACACACACACACATACACGCGTTTTATTACTTTTGTGAAATAAAGAAAGAAAGATAAAAATAATTATAATAAGAGTAGATGTAAGTGAATAGAATATTCTATTTTACTAACATATAAAGAAATCACTTGAATAAAACAAGCATATATGTAATTAAATTACTAAAGATGAGATATCTTTAAAAAAAAATAGAGATAAGAATAAAATATTGGTGGTATATTAAAAAGGAGTAGGAAGCTTATGCCAGCTACACCATGTAGCTCCTATGTCAAAAGGGGTGGGGGGCTGCTTTTATTTTTGAACCATGCAAGTATCATGGTATATAAGAAGGGAACAAATAGAAAGGACGTGAAGGGGTCTCGAACCAATGACTTGGTGAAGGGGGGAACAAGTTTTTACCAATCGAACCACATTTGTTTTGTAATCTTATTACGCATTATATTCCCCTTTAATTGAAAAGTTGTGCCCAAGGAGCAAATCTAAGTGAGCCACGTCTACACCTTCTAGATGCACACTTCTTTCTCTTTTTTTTAAGAGCAACCCTTGATGCATACGTAAACTGCCTACTATTCTTGTCAACCTCGCACCTCTTTCTTCTTTTTATGCACACCCTTTGCAATCTTAGGGAGGGAGAAAATCACCAAAACTTCCATCAGTTGCTGGTCAACTCAAACCTGGAGAAGGTGAGGATATCACTTCCATTTTGCATGCCCAAAACTCCACTAGAAACGTGTCTTCTTTGGGTAACAGGTGTCCATTAAATCCTTGGAATCTTCTTTTTTTTTCTCTTCTACTATTTTTGTTTTGCATTGCTATGAATGTGTTCATCATTAGTTTCATGCATGAATCATGCGTGAATGGAGCAGTGTACCCATGGTTTAATCACCATTAAGTTTGTGTTGGTTATTCTACCTAGTTCTTTGGCTCGAAAAGGTATACAATTGCCCATTCAAAATGTATATAACAGATATAAGAAAAAGTATACAACTGCCCATTCAAAATGTATATAACAAACATAGGAAAAAGTATACAATTGCCCATTCAAAATGTATATAACAGACATAGGGTAAAGTATACAATTATCCATTCCAAATATATATAACAAACATAAGAAAAAGTATACAATTGCCAATTTAAAATGTATATAACAGACATAGGACAAAGTATACCACTGCCTATTCAAAATGTATATAACACACATAGGACAAAGTATACAACTGTCCATTCAGAATGTGTATAACAAACATAGGAAAAGCATATAACTGCCCATTAAAAATGTATTTAACAAACATAGGAAAAGTATACAACTGTCCATTCATAATGTATCAAACAAACATAGGACAAATTATACAACTGCCCATTCAAAATGTATATAACAGACTTAAGACAAAGTATACAACTGCGCATTCAAAAGGTATATAACAAGCATAGGACAAAGTATGCAACTGCCCATTCAAAATGTATATAATAGACATAGGAAAAGTATACCACTGCCCATTCTAAATGTATATAACAGACATAGAAAAAGTATACAACTGCTCATTCAAAATATATATAACAAACAATTGATTCACTAATTAATTAATAGTTATTATAAGTTCGATAATTATTATTCGTGATATTAACAATTGATAAGAAATAATAGTAATATTGTTGATAATGGACGAATAACAATAATGAATAAGAAGTTATGATTTCAGGTTTAAAATAAACAGGGTACAATTAAGGGAATTCCTAGTAAATAATATGTATATAAATAAATCAATGCTCTAAATCGTAAAAGTTTTGATAATTAGTTAGTTAACTATAATCTAGTAAATTATGTCAGCACAAAAGAGCCCCTTGAGTGAAAGTAATAAAGGGGGACTTATTTGAAAATTTTGAGCTACTCTATACTTGTTGTGTTATATTTGGCTTGTTAGGAGATGAATGTTGACCTCTGTTATTAGAATAGACAGATTTAATATTAGACATATGTTTAATAGAAGGATACCATAGGTTATCCTTAGGAAAAAATGTTTATAAGACCTACAGAATAGGAAATACACAAGGAAGATGGTGGCAATGAGTCACAACGAGCACAATGGCTTCCCACAAATGCTCCGCCTACCAACATAACTAGAATATAAAAGATAAGAGTCTAGATGTGCTAAAGCCTATCAAATAATTAGGAGAACAGTGAGTATGAAGCGCAGGTTATCTCTAATGATTGTAAGAGTACCAGAAATGAAGACTCAATTGCAGAAAGCCTGAAAGAAATTGAATATAGATATATAGAATCACGAGTGAAGATTTAAGGATGGGAATTGCATGGGTTGACCACAACAGGTACTTGAGAAATTTTTCTCGGCTCTCTGTGAGTCCTTGGGGGTATTATCAGGTGCCAAGTTTGTGACAGGCTCCAAGGATAGAGGTGATCGCTGAATTGGCTTGGCGTTCCCAACAGAGCGGAACATTTCCATGATTTGATGGAGAGTATCCTGATTCGATGTACCAAATAGGATATGTACTCCTGATCTTCACCCAAAATGCAAACATAGAAAATAACACGTATCGTGTATGCCCTCTTGGAGGAAAAGTGTTTTGGAGGCATTAAGGAGCTCTAAAATACTAATAGCAAAATAATTACGTAGGCATGATACGACAACGAAAGAGTACGTGGTTATAACTTACTTGGTTCTTCCTATGTTTTTGTGTGTTTGAGGATTGGTGGCTTACTCCTACAACCCCTACTTTTCAAATGATGATGGCGAGAGCGAACCAGTGGACTTCCAAGCTTCAGGTGTACCTCCTAGCAGAATAACATGACCAGACCCTCACTTACAAAAGTGATTTGTGTAATGACCTCATTTTCATTACCAAAATACACATACATAAAAGACTACTTTCATTAACTAAACAAAAGTCTACATGTGTACATCATTAACATTACAAGGAGAAAATTTTAAACTGTCTCTCGGATCTTTGGAGTGATCCTCTTCCTCAGAGGAATAAATCTTGGGAGCAGATTTAACCACTCTATGCCTAGTATGGCTTAAGGAAGAGTTATTTCGACGTCTCCTCCTAGGATGTGATGGAAAATTGAGAGGTGATTCAGACACTCGTGGTGGTTCCACCTGAGTTAGTACAATAGGGAGATCTATCTATCTATAAGAAGTGAGAGCAAACGGAGTTGCATGGAAGAAAGTAAAATGGACATATCCAATGTACGTATCTAGTTGATATAATGAATCCCTTGTCCATCGTCCGCACAAAGGAGTGATGGATAAGTGAAATAACGGGTGGAATTCTTTAGACATCTTTTCTTGAAAGGGTTAGTGTAGGAGTGAATCTTCAATTCTTAAATAGTCATATAATACGGGCATACCTGAAAACGTATACTCTTAATCTCATAGCTTCGTGTCCTATTTAGTAAATTACTAACGTATTTAGGGATCCCTCGCTACCTTTTTACTTCTACCTCCAGAGGACTTATCTGAATCGTAATATTAAGTCCATGAGTTGCAATATTTTTGGGTGACGGTCAGGAGTACACATCTCAAGCTGGTACATGGCTTAAATACTCTCTACTGACTTTGGTAATGCTCTGCTTTGTCGGGGTTACCAAGCGGGCTTTGTGACTCCTTAATCTGGGCAGTTCACAAACTTGGTGCCTAAACACCCCTAAGGACTTCCACAGCCTGCATACATTCCTCAGGTA
>JAMLFT010002147.1:0-26990 GCA_026544285.1 Pachyrhizus erosus | reverse complement strand
ATTATATTTTTTAATATTTAATAAATATAATAAATAAATAATTTTAATTATTAAAATTTATAAAAATGAACAATAAAGATGTATATAGCAACCTGATCCTGTCCTCTCTGTATAGTGCTACTTTCCTTCTTATTTATATATTAAAACCAAAGATGCAGTCTTACTAGAAAACAGATATGTGAATATTGGGTTTTTCCCGCCCAGTTTGAAAGAAAGCCTCTGGCTGGTACCATTTCTCATCTTCTTCCCTCACTCCCACAAAAATTAGTTGCGACTTCCGACCAACAAAATGAGCGCTCCAATGGAGACGGAGCTCACAACCGACCAAAACGGTGCTGCTTCTCAACAGTCACTTCCCGAGGACAAAGTTCTTGTCCCTGGTACGTCCCTTCTCACTCTCTCTACTCTATCCATTCTCATTTCTCATCTTACTCTTTCTTAAATCACTCTAATGTTGCTTCTAGTCGAGGTAACCCTAAAACCTTCCAGCACAGCTAAAATCGACGATGTCCGCTCCGCCGTTGAGGGGTAACCCCTTTTCCTTTCCCCTCTTCGCTAAATTGCAAATTAAATGTTTTTTTTTTTTTTTGACAAATTGTGAGTATCGCTATTCTCGATTTTGCAGGATGCTCGAAAAGAGGAGTTTGAGCTATATCGATGGACCCATTCCGGTGCCTCTTGATGACGCGTTTCTCGCTGATAACGTGCAAAGAATTTGTGTTTGCGGATGTGATACTGGTATGTGATTTGTTGGTTTAGGGTTTATGAGTTTGTGGCTAGAAATGAAGTTGATTGGTTTTATTTCTTTTATTTTATTAAAAAAATCTGAAATTGTATAATGACTTTTGGTTTGTTAGTGAGTTGAATTGAGTGTTCTGGCAATTAGCGTGATAAAATAACAGATTGGTGTTGAAAGGACAAAAATAAATGAAATTTACCTCTTGACCTTTAGGATTGATAATTCCCTGGAGGGAGAGAAAAAGTTCTACATTTGCTTCTCTGATTCTGATGAAGTGTATTTTTTTATTTTTTTTTTTTTTTTTTTTTTTTTTTGTAGATGAACGGATGCACAATGATAATGTTCTTTTGTTTTGGCAAGTCAAGCCTGTTGTACATGTCTTTCAGGTGATACTGATAACTTAATTTTATTGCTTATAAGTAGGTCTCGGTCTCAATTTTCCTTGATTGCCATATTCTTGTTCGACTAATATATTCATTGAATATATATTATCTTGAGTATGAAAAAAGACATCTGATTCCTCTAAATGGGGGAGGGTGCACTTTAAAAACAAAAAGTACAGTTATAATTATTTGAATATTTCTGTCTGAATTTTGCTTTGTCAGCTTAGCGAAGAAGGACCATGTGAGGATATAAGCTCTGATGGCCAGTCTTCCAGCTTCAACGAATGGATTCTTCCTGCAAAAGAATTTGACGGCATGTGGGAAAGGTTATTGCTTTTTAGTAGTTTATGCTTTTCCTCATCTAGTTCTATACTGTTATTATTTTTCTTGTGATTAACTATAAAATTCTAAATCATTTACCCGTCACTATCAACCATTGCGTTTGCAGCTTAATATATGAATCTGGTCTAAAGCAACGGTTATTACGTTATGCAGCAAGTGCTTTGCTCTTTACTGAAAAAGGGGTTGATCCGTTCCTTGTTTCATGGAATCGGTAAGAACTGGAAATATTTATTTAGTTATGGTCTTCAGTTCTGAACTGTTTTACAATTGCATGCATGATCTGATGTTCATGTCCATTATCTTGCCTCGAAAACAATATGCATATTGGTTCTTCATGCTATACTAAATAAACTTTTATTTCTGGGCATCTGAAAAGCAACTCATTATAACTGATGATTAAGCTTGACATATGTTTAGAGACTTACTTTTAATTCCTTGATGAGAAAAAGTTTACAGTGTATGGAACTATGATAAACAAAAGTTTATTGTCTAATTCTCTATTTAATTTTTTGCAAACCTTAGAAACTAACAAAAGAACTGAAATAAAGGAAGGTGAACAAGAACATTCTGATGGTGGACCTATAGTTCGTCTTGCTCTTTCTAGACTGCGACTCTGCTGAAAATGAATAATTTAGAACTAAATAATATCATTTTGGCTATTTTCTATACGGACAAATTAAACAAAAGCACGTTTCTTATCTTTTTTATCTAATTTTAATGCTGTTTAATTAAAATTGCTTGAAGAAGCAATAATGGGAAGTTGATCTATAAACTTAAGTGAGATGATTGAACTATGAACATATTTTGATATTTTTGAGATTTTAAAATATTTTCAGCATTATTCTGTTACATGGACCACCTGGGACTGGAAAGACGTCTTTATGTAAAGCATTAGCTCAGAAATTATCAATTCGATTCAATTCGAGGTGCACTAATCCATTATCAATACTTTTTTAGTAGTCTACCAATATTTTCAACTGAAAACAAGTAAATAAAGGGAACAAAAATTAACTTGCTCGATTTTGCCCCACCCAGATACCCACAGGCTCAGCTCGTTGAAGTGAATGCACATTCTTTGTTCAGTAAATGGTTCTCCGAAAGTGGCAAGCTGGTATGCATATATGCCTTTATGTTTCTGACTCTTTCTGTTCGTCATAGTTTTGCCCATTGACTTCTCTATAATTCATATTTCATAATCTTATTGCATTTGGCTTCAATATTGCTTTCATCGGTGGGTTTGGCAATCAACTTTTCTTCCTAGTTCCTACCAAGTAATATGCTTGAGGCGTGGAATTCCGTATTTATTGTTGCTTCCATGAAGTTGATATCAAGTGAGATAAAAAGATTGATCGACTCAAGCTAGGAACACCCACTATTTGGTAGCATAGAATTGCATTCAGGAGATGTGATTTTCTTTATTTATTCCTAAGGACAGGGGACAAGAATCAAGTCTTTTTCAAGTTAGGGTATAATGACATGCAATTTTTTTTTTTCAAGATCATTTCCTATATCACTGGGAAAAATTATTCACATGTCGGTATACCTTCACAAGATGGATAAGGATTTTCTACTTAATACATTTGCTAGAGTAGTATGAACCTGGGAAGTAAACTTAATTGTTGACATCTTAGGAGACAAGTGCATGCCTCAGTTTCGTTCGAGCGTTGAAAAATTTTGTTTGAGTGAAATTGAGGCATTGAGTTCTCCATTGACTGGTAGAATTCGCTTAAGTCCTTTTTTGCTCGCTTGAGTGAATTTGAGATAAAAAACTTATTTGAACATTTTTTTTAATTTCTTTCTTGAGCTTTCTATTTTTTCTCTTCGATCCTCTTCTCTTTGTTGGCCTACGAAATAACACAAATTTCATTTAAGAACATTCAAAATTTGAATGGTTGAATTTCAATTAAACTAAGCTAATATATAAAATTTTAGTATCGAAGAAGGTAAAAAAAATAAACTAAGAGTGTAAAAGTACCAAAATCCTAATAAATGACATTTAAAATCAAGTAAAATTGACTTCTAACAACTCCAAACTAGAACTTTGCTTGCCCTCAAGCAAAAGTCCACACAAAAAAAAGCTATAGAATAAAACTAAGAAAAAGAACTATCTAGTACTTAAATAACACATATAATAAATGCATGAGATTAACACTTTAAGAAATCAATGAAGTTGATAGTTCGATATCAAGCAACCAGTCAAGAAATTTTCTCTCAAAGTAGTTGTCTCTCAAAGATAAGGGTAAGTGTTTTACTCTATCCAAACACTACATCTATGTAAATTAAAATTGATCGTCATCTCCAATTTGTTACAAATGCATGAATTTACAAGGATCACTAAGGTTTTTTAGGCTTGTAATGTGGCTGAGCTTACAAAGAATTTCTTTTGTTTTTTTGGATAGACAACAAAGTACTTAAAAGATTAAGAGAACACAAATGATACTGCATTACAGTCTACAAGTCAATCTTTCTTTCTTCAATTTCTTTGATAGAACCTCAACCCTTTTCCTTGTGTACCAATCCTTCATTCACTTGAGATTTTTTTTTGTTTATTACACAAAATTGTACAATAATTGCTTTTTGACATTTCTTTTCTCTTTTTTAGTACAATGATATATTGAAAGAGAGAAAATATTTTAATTTTCTAAACAACCAAATCCTTTACACCTTACTTCCAACCCACAAAGAATCCTCCTCCAAACCTAAATTTTAATCCAAGATTATTTTTTGCTCTCTTATCTTCTAAGTGAGGAAAGAGATAATTGTTTTTCATATTAGGTGTCAGGGTTGTTTTCAACAATATTTACAATTTGTGGCTCAAATACGGTTAAAGGGATATTAACATTATAGGTTGACTATTTAGTCCTAGTTTCAATATTCAAATAATGCCTTGATTATTTCCAAGCTTCATCATGCACAAATGATGATAATAAGAGAATCAATCAATATTAACAACACAAACATAATGATGACACTCCATTAGTGTTTATATGATGCACACAAACTTACCGACTTCAGTTTTATTTTGCTGGTTATTGATAGCTCATGCCAAAACATTAATCTCATTAGTGAATTACTTATGCATCCAAGTTATGATCATGTGAGCGCAACCACTATATGCTCAATTTCTACTTCAAAAGCATTTTCATGCATTTCTAATTTTTCAACATATTTTCTAAATGCAATGATTGAACCTTCTCAATTTAAGGTTCAAAACCTAACAAAACATGTAACAAACTAATCATTTGCATGTAATTGAAACTAAAAACACACTGAAAATCCAAAACATTCATAAAGGACTTGAACCTTAAAAGCTATTGCTACAACCCAAATTGTAGCATATTAAAAGCAATGCAAACTTTGAAATTATAATTATTGAAATTTAAAGTACTGAAATTTAAAATATTAAAAGCTTAAATATTAAGGACAAAGTTGGTGGATGTGATTGCTTTAATGAAAGAAAGTTAAGTATCTTTATTCTTAATCAAGAAAATAAAAAGATAGAAGAAAAAAAATCTTATGAAGAAATTCACTCAAGCCAAATTCTAAGGACTTAAGCGAATCATGCAACATTTTGATGAATTGTGTTGTCTGCATAATCTGTTTGAGCGAAATTTTAAGGGGCTTGAGCAAAATTCTAGCAACTTGAGCAAAAATTTTTGGAGTCTTTAAAAACCTCTACCGTAAAATCACTCAAGCAGAGGAAAAAGCTTGAGTGAAATTCTTAAAAATTTGAATTTAAAGGTCTATGTGTACGTTTTAGGTTCAATTTTAAGCAACTGTTCATTTTTTCTTCTCTCTTCACTAACTTTTCCTCTCCCCTTTCACCCAATTCTAATACCCCTTTTCACTTTCCTCTTCTTTAACTCACCAAGTTTTTTAGCGTCGCTCTTTCCCACCTTCATCTTTATCACTTCTTCATCTACCAGGCAAGACTTCGTATCTTTCATCTTAAACTTCTCTCGTGCCTTTCAATTAAGTAAGGGTTTCTATACCCCCATTTTTTTTTTTTGGAAGAACATTGAATGACTTCTAGTTTTTTGTAATATTTCTATGTTTTTCTTTGCTATTTGAGGTTTGATATTTTGATTTAAGGGTTGCGATTGAAATGAGGTTTGCTTTTATCCTAAATGTGTGGATTACATGTTTAATTTTCTAAGTTCATGGTTGTTCTTAGGGTATTGTTGAAGGGGATAAACAATTTAAAATTTCTGTTTGGATTGCAAACTTTCATAATTGCATAGATTCGCTCAAGCTAACTTTTTTCGCGCTCAAGCAAAAATTTCCCAGAAGGCGCGTGTTCTCTACCGTAAATTCGTTCAAGCGGAAATTTTTCCAGAAAGACATGTATTAATTAACTTTTTCTTACCTTTTAGGTATAGGTTGTGTACATTTGACCAAGCCCAATTTAATTATGCTTGTGGAAATTTGTAATTCACAACTACATTTTCTTTTGTTTAATGTTTTTATGTTGAGATTTTTCTGAATTTTAGGATGCCTCCACGTAAGCTCACACATACTATTCTTGCTAGTAAGAGAAAAATGGTTCAACAAGAATATGCCTCTCAACTACCACAATCAAATTTGTCATCACAAGATGAGTATGAAGAGTTGATTGACACCTATCTCTTACCCGGTTTGGATAACACAAGATTCATGAGTCGACCATAGCAACAAAGATATGAAGAATTGCTCAACATAAAGTTTCTTATTGAGAGAAGAGTGGAGTTGGGTGAGGGGAATATACAGACTTTCAAGCTGAAATTGAAAGGAGGAAATGAGAAGTTCTAGAAAACCTTATCGAGAAATTCAATGAAGATATTGTTAGAGTTTTATGCTAATGCTTGGCCCACTCAAGTTGGTATGAGAGCAAAGAAATCTTGGGTCTGAGAGAAGGTTATACCATATGATCAAGATGCTATTAATGAAGTTAATTCCACAAATTTACTCAAGTTAATTAAACATGCAATCCACACATTCAGGATAATCCACACTCTTTTTACTCATCTTGTGATGACAAATCTGGTTGTGGTGGTTGAGAGACATGTTCTTGTTGAACCCCTTTTTTCTTCTTACTAGCAGGAATAATATGTGTGAGCTTACATGGAGGTTTCCTAAAATTTTGAAAAATCTCAATATAAAAACATTGAACAAAAGAAAGTGTAGTTATGAATTACAAATTTCCACAAGTATAACTAAATTGGGCTTGGTAAGATGTTTACAACCTATACCCAAAAGGTAAGCAAAAGTTAATTAACAGGTCTTTTTGGAAAATTTTTGCTTGAGTGCGAAAAATTAACTTGAGTAAATCTACGGAATTATGAAGGTTTGCAATCTGATCATATGGTATAACCTTTCCACTTCAGGGCCTTTCCACACATTAACCACATTGGGGAGCATTTCCACTTCAAATTTTTTGGTATGGATCATTCAAATTGACCACATTGGTGAGCCTTTCCACTTCACCTCCCAAATAGTGTTTCAATCTTTGTCCATTAACTATCTAACTTCTAATTTTATGATCTTCTAGTTTAATAACACCATAAAACTTAACTTCTTTAATGGTAAAAGGTCTAGACCATTTAGATTTGAGTTTTCCAAGAAACAACCTTAGCCTAGAATTAAACATGATATGCCTTTTTAGATATATTTTATCATGATATGCCTTGACTTTTTCTTTGTATTGCTTTGAAGATTCATAAGCAGTAAGCCTCATTTCATCAAGTTACAAGAGTTGCAATTTTCTTTTCTCTCTAGCTGTCTTAGGATCGAAATTTAAAAACTTCAAAGTACAAAAAGCTTTGTGTTCTAATTCAATTGAAAGATGACAAGCCTTGCCATAAACCATCTGAAAAGGAGATAAGCATATAGGAGTTTTGAAAGCACTCCTATAGGCCCACAAAGTATCATCCAACTTGGTTGACCAATCCTTCTTGGAAGAGGCTACAGTTTTTTCTAGAATTCTCTTGATTTCTTTGTTAGATACCTCTGTCTGACCATTTGTTTGGGGATGGTATGGTAATGCTACTTTGTGCTTGATACTGTAATGCTCTAGGACATTTTGAAGCTAAGTGTTGCAAAAATGTGATCCACCATCACTAATCAAAACTCTGGGAATGCTGAACTTAGTGAAGATGTCTTTTTTTAAAAACTTAATTATAGTTTTGACATCTATTTTGGAATTTGCAATAGCTTCTACCCATTTTGAAACATAATCTACTGCTACAAGTATATATTCATTGGAAAAAGAGGGTGGTAGAGGTCTCACGAAGTCAATACCCTAACAGTC
The DNA here is from genome assembly GCA_026544285.1 of Pachyrhizus erosus. Taxonomy (NCBI): domain Eukaryota; kingdom Viridiplantae; phylum Streptophyta; class Magnoliopsida; order Fabales; family Fabaceae; genus Pachyrhizus; species Pachyrhizus erosus. Next base: position 19,240 of record JAMLFT010002147.1, on the reverse strand, counting down.
AAATACTTCAACCTCAATGATGTTTTGTAATGACATTTCATGTCTTTTTGAAATTCTTCTGTATCTTTGACAATTGTCTCAATTTTGAACATGATGATGAACATATTTAAATAAGGTGGTAGAGGTCCTACGAAGTTAATACCCTAACAGTCAAATACTTCAACCTCAATGATGTTTTGTAATGACATTTCATGTCTTTTTGAAATTTCTCCAGATCTTTGACAACTGTCACAATTTTGAACATGATAATGAGCATCTTTAAATAGGATGAGCCAATAAAAATCGGATCGAAGGACCATTGTTGCAGTTCTTTCTCCATTGTAATGCCCACCATAGGGAGAGTTATGATCATGCCACAAGATGCTCTTTGTTTCCTCTCTTGTTACACATCTTAGAATATTGTCGGTTCCAATCTTGAACAAATGAGGATTATCCCACACATAGTAGTTGGCATCTTTAAAAAATTTCTTTCTCTGATGCCAATTGAGATCTTCTAGGATAACTCAAGCAACCTTAAAATTTTCTATACTGGCAAATTAAGGATGTTCTTGCACCATTAACAACTTTTCATCAAAAAATTATTTTAAAATCTCATATTCTTTGGTGGTCACCTCATTATTTACCAAACATGACAAGTGATCAGCTACAAGATTTTCACTCCCTTTCTTGTCTTTGATGTCTAAATCAAACTTCTGCAACAATAAAATCCATCTAATTAATTTTGGTTTGAAATCTGATTTAGTTAACAAATATTTTATTGCAGCAGAATCAGTGTACACATTAACTTTAGAGTCAATTAAATAAGATATAAATTTCTCAAGGGCATACACTACAACTAACAATTCTTTTTTAGTGGTTGCATAATTGATTTGTGCTTCATACAAAACTTTATTAGCATAGTGTATGATATGAAAAATTTTAAGTTTTCTCTGTCCTAACACTACCCTTACTACATTGTCACTAGCATTACACATCAATTCAAAATCATAATTCTAGTTAGGTGCAATGATGACAGGAGCAGAGACAAGTTTTTGTTTTAATAATTTGAAAACATCTAAACAATGAGAGTCAAGTTAAAACTAGTATCCTTATTGAACAAATTGCTCAATGGCTTTGCAATATTTGAAAAATCCTTAATGAAATGCCTATAGAATCTTGCATGTACAAGGAAACTTCTAATTTCTTTTATGTTGGTAGGTGGTGGTAGCTTCTCAATGATCTCTACCTTTGCCTTGTCCACTTTTATACCTCTAGAAAAAATTTTATACCCCAATACAATCCCTTCTGTCACCATAAAATGACATTTCTCTTAGTTAAGTACCAAATTAGTGGAAATACACCACTTCAGTATGATGTCCAGATTCATCAAGCATGTCTTCAAAAGAAGTTCTAAACATAGAGAAATCATCCATGAAGACTTGAATGCAATATTCCACCAGATCAGAAAATATGGTAAGCATACATTGCTGAAAAGTGGTTGGTGTGTTACACAATCCAAATGGCATCTTCCTATATGCGAAAACACCAAATGGACACGTAAAGGCTATCTTTTCTTGATCTTCAGAATTTACTGCTATCTAATTATAACCAGAATATCCATCCAGGAAGCAATAAAATGTTTGTCTTGCTAGTCTTTCAAGCATTTTATCCATGAAAGGCAATGGAAAATTATCTTTTCTGGTTGTCTTATTCAACTTTCTATAATCAATACACATTCTCCGGCCTGTGACAGTCTTGATAGGGCTGGATTCATTCTTTTCATTTCTAATGACTATCATGCTACATTTCTTTGGAACTACCTGAATTGGACTAACCCAAACACTATCTGAAATAGGATAAATCATGTCAGCAATTTTACAGAATCTGGGCAAATATGTTGCAATTTTAAGCCACTTAGATTGTTTGTTTCCTTTTAGTTTGAGACCAATGTTTTATTGCAGTAATTAATTGAATAAGTTCTTTCCCTCATCTATAATCCAAGAGTCTTGAGTGTTATTGAGTATCATTTAACTATATTAAATATCAATATATGAATTTATGGAATTTTGAATCAAGGAGATTAATAAGCCAACTATAAGGATGCTGTATACTTACTATAAATGAACTGTTTCTGTATGGTTGTCGAATGCATAATTGTGTTTCCTTGTTTTCTACTAGGTAGCGAAACTTTTCCAAAAGATTCAAGAAATGGTAGAGGAAGAAAGCAATTTAGTATTTGTATTGATTGGTAAGGCATAACAGGATAAAATTCAACTTACTGCTCATGTATTATTCTCATATGTTGCTTGAGTATGTGCTTATAATCCTGCAGATGAAGTGGAAAGCCTTGCTGCTGCTAGAAAAGCTGCTTTATCTGGTTCTGAACCTTCTGATTCTATTCGGGTAAAATCCTTCTTCCCATCCTGTCTCGTGCTTTATCATATTATTGGCCTTTATATTTGGTTGTTTGTGTTTTTATACAAGTTCAATCTGAATACAAAATTTCAGGTTGTCAATGCATTACTAACTCAGATGGACAAGTTAAAATCATCTCCAAATGTGATAATTCTAACCACGTCCAACATAACTGCAGCTATCGGTAAGCCTTAATTTGTCATTTATTCTATTTTGTGGCTTCTTCCTTTGTAAGTTGTGACCTGCCCTGTCCCATAAATTTCAATAGTCAGATCTGTTTAGCTTATAATGTTAGTCTACTTTATAAGAGAACTGTAGATGTAGCTTTACAATATGCTTAGGTAGTGAATTTCTTTATTTTATCATGATTCACGCGTTTCATGGTTGAAATTGGTAGCCAGTACCATGTATAATTTTTTTCCTCACCAAGCATCTAAGTCAAGTTGCTATAAAATAAAACACTGACTTCTTGTTATCAGCATAATCACAAACAAAAATATAATGTCCAGATCCGAAATTGGCATCACCCCAACATCACCACAAATAGCATTTTCCCACTAGGTGGGAACATCACTCCCCTGAAATGTCTTGCTAAATAGATTATTCAGTATCCATTTCCTCTAAATTTTCATTTGAAACGCATGATTTCACATGTTGCAGATCATATAGATTCATCAATTTTATTGCAGATATTGCTTTTGTTGATCGAGCTGATATCAAAGCATATGTTGGTCCCCCAACTCTTCAAGCTCGGTATGAAATATTAAGGTCATGCTTGCAGGAACTGATGCGTACAGGGATATTGAATAATTTACAGGTCCAAAGAGTTCTCAATCTTGTCTAGCTATCTTTAAAAACAGCGCATGAATATTCTCATCTTGATTCCGATTCAGACAAAAAAAAGAAATCTTTATTCAGATTCAGATATTTTGGCTTGTTATTATGGCTAATTATACTGACTTGGTTAGGATTGTGAGAATGTCGTGCTTCCAAATTACGCTAGTGCAAAGGATAGGTTGAACGCTCCAGATTTTCGTGAGGATGCTACATTCATGCAACTGTGCAAGCAACTACTTGAAACAGCAGAGGCATGTGAGGTAGGAAAAAAATATTTCTTGTGGATCTTGAACCTCAATCTTTTGGTTGACCTTTAGTCGTAACTGTTGTGTTTGATCTGTTTACAGGGAATGAGTGGAAGGTCTTTGAGAAAGCTTCCATTTTTGGCACATGCTGCACTTGCAAATCCTTTTGATTGCAACTCTATTAAGTTCTTATGTACAATGGTAGAAACAGCAAAGAGGGAGCGTTCTGAGCTTCCTGACTAAAATAACTAAAATTTCAATTTAAAATGTGTAAATCCAAAGTATAACGATTGCGTTTACTGCATGTTAGTGCGATAAGTGTTGATGTAGCAGCAATGTTTATTTATAATAAGCAAATTATCAGGGCTTAGTTACCTAGCATAATACTAAATGGCTTATCTTCGAGAGAATGACATCTTGTTTGGAAACACATCAGGTTGGCACATTAATATAAGATTTCGTCCCATTTGTACGTGGGTAATTAGCGGAAGAATTTGTTTTTGATTCTTTCTGTGTATATTTTTCTTGAGTCAACAGTTGTTACACATTGTGAATGAAGTTAATTTTTAACCTAATGGATTGAGAGACATTTGTAATTTATGACGTAAAAAAATATTGTTTAAAAAAATAATAGAATTAGATTATTTCAAATTATGATTGGATTAAGGATTAAGGATAAAGGATGTTGGGTTGTATCCAATGAAATTTGCTTTTATTCTTAAAATCAAGTGACTTGCATATATAGGTAATGTATAAGTGGAAACTATTATTTATTATCAGCAATGAATTTGTAATTTTGAACCATACAATTTTATTATTATTATGTGTAGATGGTATTGGTTCCGTTTTTGCTAACATGCAATTTCCATTTTCTAGCTAGTAAAATAAATGAGCATATTATATTATTACTGTGAAATTTATTACTCCGTGGATTCATAATTATAATTATTTTAGAAATTTAAGGTATAATTTTTTTTTCCAACTATTTCCTCACTTAACGATAATGTCTCCACAAAAAAAAAAACCAATAATATGTATCTACTATTGTCTTTTATTTTCCCCAACCTATCAGATTTCTCTTTTATCAATCATATTTCTCCCTTTCTCTCTTAATAAATGAGGATTTGTACAGAAAAAGAAAAAGAAAACAGGACATTTTAGTTAAAGTATAATGATATTTTACATTAGCTAATAAATATTCTTTTTTTTATTAAGGTTAAAATTTATTTTAATCTTTTATCTTTTAAAAATTTATTTTGATAATTTATCTTTCATATTGAATTAATGTTACCTTTTTAAAATATTGATTATTTTTAATTTTATGACACAATTTTGAATAATTTTTTAGTTATTCCAAGACATGAAACTTACTAGATTCAACTGAAAAAAAGTGATAATTAGTTTTTCTTTAATTTTTTAATGATCCTTTTTTATTTCAACATTAATTAGTTTTATAATTTTTTATATAAGTGAATTAAATGAGAAAATTTTCAAATATTGAATAAACCAAAAAATATTTAAAATCATGTTTTAAAATAAAAAAGTTATTATTATTTTAAAACTAATAGAAGACAATAATGACTCAATTTTGAGAGATAAAATAAAAAATAAATATTAATAAAAAAATAAGGATTCAAAAGTAAATTTTGGCCTAATTTTAAAATAGAAGAAATATTAATAAATAAAATATAGTTTTTTAAGTTCAATTGTGTATATATTTTATATAATATTATTAGTTGAAATTCATATCTTGTGTTAACCTTATAAATCTAGTTTATGTGATTTATGTTTATGCAAGGAAAAACTCTTAATGATCAATTACTCTTCGACCTGAAAATAAAGAAGACAATAAGGAGAAACAACAATAAGAACAGGAAATAGAAATTGCTAGAGACAAAGAAGACAACAAGAAGAATCTTCTACATATCTCTCTTTTGACTCTCAACATATCCAAGAAGAACCCATGGATGATATGGCGGGCCTTAGTGGCCCTTACAACAACAATAGAGAAGCTAGAGCAAGAACTTTGGGGGACTATGTTCATTAGCATGGTCCTAGACATTTTTTTAGCATTGTCAAGCATCCAACTAATACCAAAACTGTTGAGATGAAGCCAACACTTCTAAGTCTCATTAGCTCTCATCAATTTACAGGAATGAACCATGAAGATCCATACACTCATCTTTCAACATTCTATGAATTATGTAGTACTATGAGAGTAGTTGAAGATGAGGAAGAAGCTCTATACTTGAGATTGTTTCCATTTTCTCTTGCAGGAAAATGTAAAACTTGGTTGCAATATCATCCAAATCAAAGTTTGACAAGTTGGAGCGATGTAGAGAAAAAGTTTTTAAACATATTTTTTCCATCTTTCATATTCATTAGTGTAAAATTAGATATAATTAATTTTCATCAAGGAGTAGATGAACCATTACGTGAAGCCTAGGAGAGATACAAATCACTGCTAAGGAAGAGGCCAAATCATGACTTTGAAGATTTGGCATAATTGCATATTTTCTATAATGGGTTAAGGCCAAACACCAAAATAATTTTTGGAAGCTGCAACTGGAGGTTCCATGATGTCCGTAGGTTCTAAACAAGGTATGAGGATCATTGATGCATTTGCTTCCATTGATCACCAAGCTCAACATGATAGGATTCAAGTGCCTAAGAAAGGAATTCTTGAATTAAATACCACCAACGTCATCTTAGCTAAAAATAAAATAAAATTTGACCTAGCAAATTGAGACCCTAATTAAACAAATGTCAAAGCTTCCTCAACAATTACAAGCTATACAAACCAATTTTGGACAATATCACCAAGTAATGAGATGTGATTTTTGTGGTGGAGGCCATCGAATGGTCATTATTTAACATCAGGAAGTTATAAGGAAGAGGAAGTTAATTATATGGGCAACCAAGGAAGACAAGGAAATTATGCTAGTAATGCATATTCTAATTCTTTTTTTACAAGGTTGGAAGAATAATGTAGGTAACAATTATGGATGGAGACACAAGATAGGTTCTTCAAGCAAACTACCACCTAATCAACAACAAAGGCACTACCAACCTATTCATGATAGGACTTCTAAGTTGGAGGAATCTCTAAATCAATTCATTTAGGCTTCATTGACTAATCAAAAGAACACTGAAGCCTCCATAAAAAATCTTAAAGTTTAGGTAGGACAACTTGTTAAACAATTGGCTAATCAATAGAGTGGTAAAAAATTGGAAAATGTATTAAGGATAACTTAAGATTAGAAGTTGTTGAAAATGAGTTGAGGGAGAATGAGAAGAAAGAGTTTGAGGTAGAAGGTGAGAAAAATAAAAGAAAAAGTGAGGAAAATAAAAATGAAAGTGTAAATAGAGAAGAAGAAAAACAAGGAAAAGAAAAGAGAAATTGTAAAAAGAAGAAAGAAAAGGAGGTCATGAAGGCTCCACTGGTGAATAATTTACCTTATCCACATACTCCATCAAGACAAGATAAGGAAAGGAAATTTGCTAGGTTTCTAGACATTTTTAAGCGATTGTTGATTAATATTCCATTTTCAGAAGTCTTGGAGCAAATGCCTACCTATGTTAAATTCATGAAGGAATTACAAACAAATAAAAGGAGATTCACATAGAGTTGGAAACTGAATGTAGTGCAATAATTCATAAATCCTTATCCCAAAAGTTAAATGATCCTAGCAGTTTTACCATTCCAGTCACCGTTGGCAATTTGACTTTGGGAAAAACACTCTTTGAATTAGGTGCTGACATTAACTTGATGTCCTTGTCCATTATAAGGAGAATTGGAGATTTGAAAGTCAAACCAACTAGGATGACATTGGAGCTAGTTGACAGATTAGTGAAGTACCCTTATGGCGTGGTGGAGGATGTTCTAGTCAACGTAGATAAATTCATGTTTCTAGTGGATTTTGTGGTTATGATATGGAAGAAGATATGAAAGTTTCTCTAATCTTTGGTAGACCATTCATGAAGACATCCAAGGTGATCATTGATGTAGATGATGGAAAACTTAAGGTGATAGTTCAAGATGAAGAGGTCAATTTCAATGTTTTTTAGGTTATGTAGCATCCTAGTGATAAAAAAGAATGTTTTAGAATAGATGTCTTAGAGGAAGTGTTGTTGACATCTAGGAGACAAATGCATGCTTCAAACCCTTGGGTGAAGGCATTGGTTGACACATTTGAGGTTCTTATGATTATAAATTTGAGGAATAGAATATCAAACATTGGTCTTTATGGATGCTCTTAATGCAAGTTATTTTCTTAAATATGCAAGGAATTGATATTTAGGAAGGTAACTTAGGATCTCATTACTAAGGAATTAGTTTTGGATAACTATAATCCTAGATAATGTAGTAGAGGAAGATTTTTCATATGTATGATTATTAAGGTTACAAAGGAGTAAAGTTAGATGAAATTCAATCCTAATTTTTAATCATTTAATATATCTTAAATCTTAGTTATTGTTTTGTTTATGAATTTTGTTTTCACTTACATTTCATTCTCAAACAAGACAACCAATGAATCATTATGAATATTATTATAAGTAAAGCTAAATTTCTTAAATAATATAATTGAAACTTAATCAAATATCAATCAAGTCCTTGAGAAGACGATTTTATATTCATCATTGATTATAAGTGACTTTGATACATTTGTCAAACAATCACCACCTATTTACTAGTTTAATTAATAGTCAAACTTTGAGGATAGTTTATACCATGTCACTTAAACAATTTTCAATTCAACAGGTCAAATCAAATGCTAATCCAGTTTATCAATAATGCATGCAATAATCATCATAGTGACTTTTAAGAGGATAATAATATGAAATACTAATGAATTATATCATTTTTACAAACATTTTTCAAGATACTTTTCTAAAATTCAATTTTTTTCTTAATCTTTCTATGTTAAAACACTTATTTTATCTCATTTATCTTTCTTCTCTTTTTATTTCTTTCTTAATTGTAAAAAAAAACTTAGATATAATTTGTCCTTATAATTAATCATCTTTGTATTTTTTGTTTCTGTAAAAAAAATTCTTCAATTTTAATCTATAACATTTTTAAACATATCATTTAGTTTCTATTGTTAAGGTCTATTAAAAAAAGTTAAATGATTTTATCATAATATCATCATATGTTACATCAAAAGCATCATGTCATAATGATGTTAAAAAGATTAAAAATAAAAACTTATAAAAATTAAAAATAAAAAATAATTTATAAGCACAAAATGAAAAATTACATGAACTAAAAAAATGACATACTACTAGATACCAAAAAATATTTAACCTTTAAATATAATGTATAAAATTAATATAAAATAAGCATTGGACTATTAGAAAAAAAATTAAGCATATAAAAATAAGAGAAGGTTTTCTAAAGAGGAATGGGTGAAGAAATTTTAAGTTATTATTTTTTATTTCTTAAATAATATATTTATATCTATGTAAATTACATGATAAAAAATAAACATGACATAAATAGATGACAACAATTTGACTTAATATCACGTTGCAACTTACATTTTTATACCATGATATTATAGGAATGAAACGAAAGTTAGTAAATAATGAAAAATTCAATATCATGTATGGAACTTGTATATTTCTTTTTAGTACCATGGTATTAAAAAAATTGTTATAATTATAAAAATAATATAAAAGTTATTAAATAATATAACAAACATGATATAAATAAAATTGTTATTATCTATTTATGTCATGTTTTTTTTGTTAAATAATTCATATAAATATAAATATATTCTTTAAGAAATACTTACTTCGGTCTTGAATATGAAAAGAAATAAAATTAACTTATACTTATTAAGAAAGTTAATTAAAATCATTAGTCAATTTCATTTAAAAGATAAACTTTTTTACTAAATTATCATTTATTTGAACTTGATATAAAATATAAAAGAGAATATTGAAAACAAACATCAATTAAGTCAAGGGTGTTTTAAGTAGGATCTCATTATATTTTTACTCAGACATAAAATTTTCATATAATTTATCATTTTTATTTTTACTTATTTAAATAAAAAAAAAAATATTTGTTTATTTTTATCAATTCAAACAATATTATTTTTCCTTCTCTATTTCTATAATTTTTAATTGAATCCTATGGTTTATATTAATTTTAAATTAAATTTATATATTATATATAAAACTTAAAATAAATGTAATGAACTTTGACAACATCTTTAATATTTTTGTAGTGGACTTTGATGGTAGAGAATAAAAATTAGGGTTAAAAATAAAAATAAATAAATTACAAAAATTAAAAATAAAAATATTAAATTACAGGAACTAAAATTATATTTCAATAAAAAAGAATTATACCAAAAATATTGTATGAATAGATTTATTTTCAATAAAATTATCGAATAAATGATTGAGTGCTCAGACATTCTCACGTCTACTTGTCTTCCTGATCCCCTACTTTTGAACCAAAAGACTAATTGCATAAGATTCTTGTAGAACGAACCGTCAAACTCAACAGTGTAAACGTTAGGCTGACTTGGCTTTCTCGTGCTACCCAAAAGAGAAAGTGGAAACTCACCTTGTGTAGTTGGCAACGCCATGGCTACCATTGGGTTATTTTCAATTTGTATTTTGAGCCTCCAGAATCAAAATTATCTTTCACACTATGTTTTTATATGATAGCAATTTCCCGTAAAAAGGACACAGAGTTATGGCAAGCTAGGGCATACTAATCCTAGTTTTACTGAAATTAATTAATGTAAGCTAAATAGTAAATACAATGAAAGCCTTCTCTTTTTCTAAGTAAATGAGAGAGAATAGTGGCATTTAAAATCTAAGCTTTCATTAGAAGAGAAGTTTACAGATCCTTGTTACTGCCACGTTCCTTGATATCATAACAAATTGCGGACAAACGCAAATAATAGGTTACAATTATGGTTGGGATGCGATCCCAAACAATCTCTAAAATTTAAACATTACAGATAAAAAATGATGATTCCAAACTGCTTTTTAAAAATCTTTTTCTATACGAACACAACCACCTCAGAAGGTAATTGGTAATGATAGTTTTACAAATGACCTACATAAAGAAATTATTAGTAAGGGGATTTAAAATGTAAGCTTTACAAGGGAAGTTTATAGATCCTTCGTGGCTCAACTAACCATATTGGCTATAAACAGTACAATGCAATTTTTCATTTGCTAATAGCTACCGATACCTAGCCTCGTAAAGAATCAGATGAAGTTCATATCACAAGGAAGTAGCACACACTTACTTTGAATCTTGAATAATAAATATGTCATCATATGTAAATAAATTCTAATAATCGGATCGGATGCGAGTATTCATTATGGCACATGAAGATCCATGTTATTGATTTAGTATATGCTTTCAGTTCTCTTTCACACTAATTCCGTTTTCATTCTTAATTCAAAAAGAACATTCTTTAGTTTGATGCATCAAGCTAAATTAATTCGCGCGCAGATACGTGTATGAATAAATTGGAATTGGACCACTTATGTTGTAAGGAGTTCACCAAATGAATTCTTCAATACTTAAAATACAACTTATTTAACTGCAAGATTGTGCTTAAAATAATGTTCTTGTTATTAATTATTGACTTCATCCATGTGCAGGTACTTCCTTTTAATCAATCGTTTGTGTTTTTATACACTTCCACAAGAGGGCTATCACTGACATGTGCAGAGACATCATTCTCTCCCACAAAGTATTCACCAATTCCATATACACAGCAGGTAGGTTAAGATTACTAAGTGCAAAAATCTCTTTAAAAAGTTTTCAGACAAGCCCCACATGCTGCAGGAAGCACTTATAAGCAAAGCTGTTTGAAAAAATTATAATACTTTTTTGGACACTACCGACCAAAAGAAAAAGGAAAGAAAAGCCAAAACTTGAACCACCATAGACAAAGACCCGTTCGGGGAGGGGTGCAGGCTTTGACACAACTTGTTAACTTTGCCAACAAAAAGAATGCTTCGATCTTCAACACCCTTCACTGTCTACACCCCTTTCTGCTTTCCTTTTTCTCCCTTGTGGAAACGTGCCCGCACTGTACATTAAAGAGAAAACGTTTGCATGCGGGAATATAACATTGGCTCTCTCTACACTATGCGTGCATCACAATATTTCAGTACACTGCCTCACAGAGCCGCTTTTCTGCATCTGCATATATACAAACATGATCTGTAGTGTCTTCTATTTATTTATATGTTCACACAAATCAAACATGTCTCTATATTCTATTTGTTTCTACCACATGGCTCTTTCTCTTGTCCTCTCCCTCTTCATCCTTTTTGTTAACCATTTTGTTTTGTTAAAGTTCAATAATGTCTTCTATATACTCTTTCAACATCTTCACCTTCACCTATGTGACAATTCACATGCTCATCTTTCTCTTAGGCAAGATATAAAGTGGCACTGCATGCCTTGCTCAACATGGGAAGACTCTGCAGCAGAAGTTTTCTTAATCTAGAGGTCTCTTTTAGCTAACAGCAGCCATGAAATGGAAGGCCTAAACTCCATCCATGGGGAATTATGTACTCCTGGTCCGAATGGTTTTTACTTCTTAGCATATTGGTTTCCTTTTTCTTTTTTTGCACTTCTTTTTTTTCTTTTCATGGTGTTTTGAAGAGTGTGCAACCATGCATACAACTATATGCAGCTATAGTTCTATAGTTAGGTACCATGCATGTTGTGAAGTTCATTTTGATTTTTTTTTTTTTTTGTACCTTTACTGTTAGGCTATAGCTTAACTTGCAGATGAGTGAATAGATTACTAGTTCTCAATAATGGTTTGTGTTGAGTTGAAGTGTTACCATACCTTGAGTAAGGTATGAGAATATTGTAATAGCATCGCTTGCTACTGATTTTTGTTTAATAACATTTCTATATTTATTGTCGTTTCTTCTTTTTCTTGATGTTAATCTTTTTGTGTGTTCAATTATTCCACAAAGCGTGATCATATTTTTAGGAGTTTTTATGACTACAGCCATTAATACCTGATACATTTTGCTCATACGACCAAATAAAATGACGTGGTTATGATTATCCTTTTTTGTATGGCTATGGATTTGTTTATATCACGCATGTTTGGAATTGCATCACATCAAGAAATAATCACATCCATTTTTCACATTCAAGACAAAAGCTACAGTAGCTTCAGGTTTCCACGTTTTTAACTCAAGTCTTCTATTATTCACTACTGATAATAAAAATGAGTAGCTCCTCAACAAGCTATGTGGATCACATTTTGTGAATACAATTAAATAAAAATTTTAGGGTAGGCAGTGCAATTAATTAAGAAGCTAAATGAAAACTCAAATTACTTTTGAGATGTAGTGTTCAGACTTCAGATTATTGTATCCAGGAGAATATTTATTTCAACTAAAAGAGCTAAGCTGTGCATGTGTGTATATATATAATTATATTTTATGTCGATGTTTTATTTTAAATGGGAATATGCATGGGAAGTAGGCAGTGAACACTTCATCTTTCGTTGTTTCTAAGGTAAAGAAACAGCAGAGATATGTTTACAATGTTCACTCCATGTGAGAAAAAGAAATCTAAACGAAACCTACAATTAAGTTAATAATGTTACTGTATACGAGCTAATTAAACTTGAGCAAATAAACCTCAATAAGTTGCAGTAGTGTGTGAAAGCAGTATTTTGACATAGAAGTTAGGGACCAGATCCCTAGCTGATTGATTAATTTGCCTTTTTCTCTAGCCCTCTAGCTAGGTATTGATCCCAATAGACATCATGATCGATCTGTGTTGACTCTTGCGTTCTAATCAATCTTCCATACACTTAATTTGAATAAACTTCAACTAAAACTGGCTTTTCAGTGTTGATCGGTGGACAATCACATACATAATGAGATTAAAGGAACATTCACTATCCTTTTGCTTTTCTTTAATCATGAAACGTTTTGGTTGACTGTGGTTATTATGTGTGCCGAATGTGCCTACTGAATCCTGGGCAGGCTCCACCTACGAGATGCAAGGCCTATACTCAAAACATGATAAAGCTAATTTTTACCATTGTAATCATTTGTGTCTTCGGTTTTTGTTTTTTTATGCTTTTCTATTACCTTAATGATAACTAGAAACTAGTGTCAATTTGGGCACGGCGTTCAAAATAAGTGGGAAACCTGTCTCTAATTTGGCGCATCATTTTCATGCTTTATTTATTGTTGATTGTTAAAATAAAATAAACAAAGCATTTTTTTAATAGCAAAACAATACTAAGTGGAACTTAAGTCTTAAAAATGAAAAAATAAACGGTACGATTGGGGTTGACTGGTTGATATAAGTAGAGAAAATAGCAACGCCATGAGGAAATTGATCATGATAACTGCTATTTGGTGCATGAATCATACTTTAACGGAAACAATAGATAATGAATTGTAGTTGAAGTTAAACATAAATAACCCCAAAACTACATCGTATTTTTTGCTATGGTGGAGGCGCAGACATGGACTTGGCGAAGAATGAAAAATCGGAGGTTGAACAGAACCGATCAAGTTTAGGACATCCCTCCGACACCGGCGTGGGAGATTCGTTCCCAACATCATGGACTTGGACTTCATGGCTTCCACTATTCATTCCACCAATCACTTTTCTTCTCCAACACCTTCACCCTGCTACTTTTTCTATACCAAATTTTCAGTTTCTGTTTTTCCCTTGAGCCATGGTTTTTCTGTTCATCTTTCCTTTTTATGTGAAGATGAAATCATATAGGTTTTCCTTTTCCCTGGTGGGTACAAGTGAGGGAAAAAAGAGAAAGAAGCCATTTGGGTTGCATTGCAATTGCATTTAATTTTTTTTCTGAACTGAATAAAATCCCATATCCCCACATGGAAACATGCTGCGTTCAGTCTTGGTATTTATCAGAAATGGTCAGGTTTGAAAATTTTTATTCTTTTAAATCTTTATTTTTCCATTGACCATTGACTTTGTTCCGGCTGGTCATCATTTGCATGTAACCGTTTCGGTTGGAGGCTCTGTGCAATTCACGATTGATGCAAGGCACAACCAAGATTTAGTTTGGATTTAATGGTGGTCAATTTTTTTTATTTAATTTAGTCAGTAATGTAGTGATTTCAAGGATCTGTTTATGGGAAGTTTGAAAAACTACCCCATGTATGCTGCTCTTACCAAACTCCGTCACCCAGTGTGAGATAATTTTGTATATAAATACACTTCCTAAGCCTTCAAAGCCATTGGAAAAAAAAAAAAAAGGTTCATTGGTAGAGAAGGTTGAGTGAATAAGGGAGTGATGATGAAGGACAGCAATTTGTCAAAGAAACAGCCTCAAGCTCTTGCCTTAAGAAGGAATCTGGAGAAGCTAAGGTTGGAATTGAGCTACACTAATCAAAAAACTTGGGGGTCTTCTAGATATGGTATTGGAGAGGAAGTTGATGACAACTCTGATGGAGGTGATATAGAATTTTTATTTTTTTTTAATTTTAGATTGTTTTTATGTGAAAGTTTTTTCTCTCTCTCTTTTTCTTAATATGGGCATACCAAAAGCAATAAAAAGAATGTTAGTGCCTTAGTCTGATGCCTTGACATTTGGTATTTTGTTGGAAAGATTTGATCTTATAGTTTTTCCTTTAGCCTAGGACAGTCCTGAGCTTTTGATGTGTCATGGAAGCTTATAGTGTGTTTAGATTGAGGAAAAGGGAAGAAAAGGGGGATGGGGCGCAGAGGTGAATATTTAACCTTGTTATAAAAATTTTTAGAATGAGGGGGATTGTCTTGTAATACTCGAAGCCCTCCCATTTTTCTTTTCATTTTACAAACAAAAAGTTACTCAAATTAGAGACACTAGGATGATTTTAAACATCCAAATAAGAAAACTTATTTCTTAACCTCCTATTCTCTTCCCTCAATCTTCCTCTCCTTACACCCAAACATACTATAAAAAGTATAAGAGAACCTTGCAGCGTGCTTTTTCTTTCTTGTTGGTATTCTGTGAGCTTGTGCATTTGTAGCAGTGCATAGCATACAACTAATCTATTTTGCCTGTTTCTCTTTTCTTTCGAGATATGCCCTTTATACCATTTAAAATGGAGTCCTTGTGCCAAAAATAGCTTACTGATGCAGATCTCTTTTAAACCATACAGGAAATTATTCAGTATTCAATTACACTGATGGGGATCGTGATGCTCAATCTCTTCTTCGATGTCCTTTCTGTAATTTTGAGATTGAATTTTCTTCGGCCCAAATCAGTTTGGAAGAGGTGCACTCCCCAAAAATATGGAATGACATTTTGAATTTTAAATTTTTTTGTGTAGCAGAAGTCATTGCTAACATCATAATATGTTTTACACTTTTGTTAGACTGTTTTTTTCTCCTACTTTTCTTGATTAATTGGTAAACTGTCCAGTGACTGTTATAATATGGTGTTACCAATGGTAGATGGCAGAATATAGTGGATGGCCAAAATTCCACCATATAACCACAACATTGCAGCCTATGGCGCTACCATAGCAGGGCCTCCCTACATAAATTGCCTATATGGTGTTGGCAAAAAATCTGCCACGCCTATATAATTTATAATCTATAGTTCCTTCTTAAGCACAGTTGTATATGACACCGAACAGAAATTTTATGTATCTGCTTGATATGCTGCAACGTTCTGATCTGAATAAAAAGAAAATGGATAAAGTGAACTGGCAACCATTTTAGTTAAAAGCTAAGAAAGAATGAAATAACAGCTCTGAACATTTCACTCACTGTAATTAAGTTATAATTGAAATTTGAAATCTAACTGACTGCTTCAATGTTACTATATCAGCTTTGTCCTCTGTGTGACAAAAAATTAGGGAAGGATGCAATCAGGGTTGCACAGAATTCAAGCCCACAAAAGGTATATGCTGCTTATCTTGGAATCTTTGTGTTTTAAATGTAACATAGCTCACTTTGGGTTTTAGGACAACGCGATTCTTGCCCAATTCAATTCAATATGTTAATATAATGATGATCTATACTTTCTATAGAGAACTTTGAAGTCTGACAAATCTAGCATCTCATCGGGGGATTCAGTAGTGATTGACAAGAAACATGGGGAAGGTTTCTCCAGGAATGCCTCGGAAATTTCTAATGCCGAAGGGTATGATATTTCTTTCCATCTGTATTTTGTATTGGTGGTATTTTTGTATAAAGTGAAAAAAGAGCAGACATGATAAATGAATTGTTCAAAGTGCAAAGCATTAAAAGAATCTAGTTAAAAATCAACTGTCTTTTCCTTTATAGTCACTGCTAATATCCTGTCCTAGGAAATGTTATAAATGTAGAAATATAACTAAATTTACATTTTCACTAGTATAAGCCAAACTCATAAGTGCAGTAGTCTATCTGAATTTAATATTCTTGTAACTTGTTCTTTGTTCTATACATAAAAAAATAGTAACAATAATGCTTCTTATGATATGGGGTATTATTCTATAGCGGATGGTGATAACTTCTATAGTTTCCAAAAATAGTACATTTTTAAATTATCTGTGCACTATGGATTTATAATATATACCACTCGGAGTTTATTTGTCAGTTGGGTAACAATAATCTACATTCTATTTATGACTTGACATTACATAATGTATGCCAATATGCACATGTACAGACTCCCACTTAAATAGCTTGCATTTGTTGAGCTACAATTCAGATTATTTGTCCGAACCTCTTACTCCAACTTTGGTTTTGCTTGAATCATATATGATGATAATTACATTAAGTTGGCAATTTATAGGACTATGTAGCGACATTTATGCAGTAATTTTAGCAATTCTTCCTGCCTTTTGGAATATGAAAATGTCATTCTGAACCTTGAAATTGTTGAGTTGTAAGATACCCTTTTTTCCTGAATTACCTTATTGTCAATGTGATGTCATTAATATCTCCTGTCATTTGTTTGACAAGCATGTTTTCCTGAGAACCGAATCTTATTCATCTTGTTGAATTTGGTTAGTTAATGTGTGATGAGTAGCAATGTTTGAAATAATAACTATCATTTTTCCTTTAATACTTTCCAAAAATTTATGAATTAAAAACATTTTGTTGCATTGAATTGTGAGGAATTTTTACACATCATAAAGCTATGGCAGAGATCCTGCATTTGATGTTGCATAAATTTCATAGCAGTGGCTGTATACTGTCTTCAAAATAGGCATAGAAGTAAGATATATGCAATGCAAAATTCTCTATTTAAACCCAATGCTGAAACGTTACTGATGATTTTGTTTGCAGCTCTAGGTCAGATGCACTCCCAAATACAAGGGATGAGAAGGTTATTGAAGAGAAAAGGGTGAGGGTATCTTTTGATCAAGAGTTGGTATTATCAACTTTAATCTAGGAAAATATGCCTCTTAGAATTTATAGACACAACAGTCATCCATTGCTAGCAGCTGCTTATATCTTTAGATAGCCTTGATGCTCGAAAAAAAAGAACTGCGTTTTATTTTGGCTCACAAGTTTAGAATAGCTAATCTAAACAGCAGATGCCTTTCAAAAAAATATCTAAACAGCGGATGGTTGTAAAATTGGATGGTTACTTCTTTGAAGGCCTGCATTGTTGAACATTTGAACTTATTTTGTTATATTTTACATCTATACAGGATTGAAGAGCTTATCGAGTTGCAGCAGGCGCATCAAGAGAAAAGTCAGATGGACTTTGATCGTTTTAGTTATTTGCTTGGATGAAATAGGGAAGAAGAGTCAAGATGATGATCAGTTGGCTTAGGTTTCGATTTTTGTTTGTTTGTTTCAGGTTTTCTGTTTTGGATGAATTTAATTTCAATGTCGTTTGAATAATTTGTGGCTATGAAACTTTATCCTTTCATTTTCATGAATGGTTGAAATACTGGATTTTATGGTGGTGGTTTTATGAAATATCTTGTTTGAATGCCAAAACTTGTTTGAAATTTAGTATATTGAGTCAATATTCTGGAATTAACATAACTTTTGGCATTTGCTATTAATAATTTTATACTCTTTTTCTTTTTTTATCATGTCAAAAGGGGAAGAAATTAATTTGTTTTTCATGCTTTTGCTTTGTGTGAAAGCGGAAATACATGTCAAGTTTTTATTTCTAGTATTTATCATCTTAAGTGTCATCAAGTGTTTGTCATCATAAAAAATAAAAAATAGAGAGAATGCGAAAGATGATGATGAAATGAAGATTACAATATGATATTGTGTTCTGATCTAGACTTCACACTTCAAGTGAAGACTTGAAGTTTGTTATATGCATTGTTGTGATTTTAAGCCTTGATTAAGTTTCTTGAGTATATCTTGCTTTAAAGAGAGTTTAGATCTTGAGCCTATTTAAAATCAACTTTAAAGAATCACAATAATTGATCTTGAAACTAAAATCAATCACGCACATGATGATTTAATCAATATACTCGATTTGTGTTAGTTGTTATTGATTAATGTTTTGAAAGGTAAATTGATGTTTTAAAGATGTTTACATTTTAAGAAGTTAGACTTGAAAGGCTTGATTAATGAAATTATTCATGTTTTGTACTATTGTTATAGATTACGTCAATTCTATAGTAGAGTAAATTGTTCTTAACAAGTTTCTGGAACTTTACAACAGCGCAATAGATTACACCGGTCATGTAATAGATTACACAAAGAGCAAAAATTTCGAGAAAAAAAAATACCTATTCACAAACCCGCCTTATTTTTTTTTTTTAAATCATATTTTATTATATATTGAGTAATTATTTTTATCAAG
>JAMLFT010002146.1:0-27000 GCA_026544285.1 Pachyrhizus erosus | reverse complement strand
TATTATAAAGTATTTAAATTAAATTATATTTATTTCATTAATAATATAAAAATATTATTGTAATTTGTAATGTTTATAAAAATATAAATATAAAATACTTCAATATATTTAATGGGTTATTTAAAAATTTTAGTTAACTATTATTAGGTTTTTTTTATTTAAATTATGATCTTATTTTAAAATATATAAATTATAACAAATATTTTTTAATATATATAAAATATTAATATAATTATATATATGAATATAATTATTTCACTTTATTCTTAAAAAAATTCCGTGTATCACACGAGTTGATGCACTAATAAAAAAAATAAAAGCAAAGTTCCTAAATAACTTAAAGCCTTACAATTATTCTAATATGAAAGGAAACAATAAAAGAAAAGAAAATTAGACAACTAAAATAAATAGATGATTCCTGCCTTCACAAGATATGAAAAGTAACTGAAAATGAAGTCACTTTAATATTCTTCTAACAAATTTAAACTTTCCTGAAATTTGGTTAAAAGCTTTAATGGAATTCACAAATATGTCAGCACATTTCATTTTTTTAGATATACGTATATCGAGAAGCTTAACAAATAGCCGAACTCCTTGCTCACTACGACATGCATAATATTTATCATTTTCATCTTTTTTAAGTTAATTCTATTTTTGCTTGTATCTTTTAGTAGTGATAATTTTACTTAAGTTGTGTAAGAGTATTATAAATAATACATTTTTAAATATTTAATGTAATTGTATATTTAATACTTAATTTCGAAATTACTGAATAATTTAAAACAATCTCACACCAATTTTAAGGTAATGTATATGGCTAATTCATTGAATGCACTATTGTCCATTTGTCCCCAGGTTTTGTTTTGTTTCTGCTTGGAAAGAGAATTTCCTTTGGAAGTTAATATAAAATCGTTCGTGCAAGTTGGCGCTTTCTCTATCTTGATGTGTTCTATGCTATTTTTGTTAGGTTTTATTTTTTAAACTCGTATAATCGTATTTGATACCGACATTGATACTTTGAAATTGGAGAAATGAAAAAAATTAAGAAAAAAAAAAATGAGTAACTGACGGGTTTTTTTTAATACCGACATTACGTACGTCACTTAAAAAAAAGCTCATCTACCTTTAGCATTTTTTCTTTGTATAATTAAAAGAAACCTTCCTTAATTAATAGAAATATCATCTTCACATCAAACTGATCCATTAAGTTAATTCGCAATCGACCAAGAAGATATGTAATTGTCATACGTACGGACTAAAAGTTAAAGTGTACAAAAATGGATATGTACTCAACATTTATTTTACTTAAGGAACACAGTATTTTATTAAACCACGAACAAATTAATTGACGACGAATTAGATGCAATGTAAACGTCACGGAATGTCATTTTACATCAGGATAACAGTTTAACACTTAGACACATGTTTAAAAAACTCTTTGGAGAGGATCTAATTATTGTTTTATGTAGTTCGACGTACTGTTAAAAGAATTAACAATGAGAATAAAACATATTAGTTCAAATCAACCTCCAACCATGGACGGATCAAGGTGACAACCGTGGGCCCTGAAACCCTCTCCCTTCCCTCTTCAATATATATATATATATATATATATTATAGTTAAAGTGTATTAATAATTTATACGAAAAATTTAGAAAAGAAGTCTAATCATCTCTTTTATTTTAATTAATTCACCTTAGGAATATTATAGTAATTTAATATCTATTTTCTTAAAAGAAAAATTAAAGAACTTGTTTCTTCTCCTAGTTCCTTTTTCTCGCCCAAGTAGATCCCTCTCTCCAAGTCTCCACTACATAGAGTTGGAGTGTGGCTTGAATGCATCATTGTGTAAGGAGGAAAAATAACAACCAGGCACGACACACGAATCAAAAGTTAAGCCCAGAAAGTTTAACAGCCATTGGATTAAGGCTTGGGGAGTGTAATAAAAATGGTTGACCTTCTATTTCTTGAATTCCTACTCCTTTGGTTTTGTTTTTCTCATTGCGGTTTTGCGTCTCTTTGGCGCTTTAGTCACTCAGTGGGTTTTGCTTTTTCTCCTTTCTTTACCACTGGCTCAAGGATGATTGTGCTGTGTGTGAGGATTTGAAGGGTGTTCGAGTTCTTTGTGTGTTGATGATTGATGATGAGAAATGTCAAGCTCAAAGAATGTGAAGCCTTGACCGACAACGGTTTTTTCTCGAGGATGTTCAGCAAATGAACATTGGAAAAAGGGTGAGAAGGGGGAAGATGAACTGCCCAAGGATAGAAATATTTACATGCATTTTGTTGAATTATAAGCAACTCGAGTTCCTGAATTTTTTGGTCGACAAAGGCAATATATCATAGATGGATTCATGGGCATATTGTTTACATTTTCATTAGTATATATTATATGCCATACGCTACAGCATACAAACAAATTTTCGTTTGCTCTTCTGAATGCATCACTATGGTATCAGCTGCAATATATTAATAATTTATTTCCAAAAGAAAACTATAATTCGCCATTTTCTAAGTGTTTTGGATTTGTACTCAGATTTAGATATCCTTGTGAATAATAAAACCTTCTGTAATTCACCATTCAAAAGTACTTCAAACTTCAAAGGATGGCAAAATCTCTTCGTTCAAAATAGAGGTCCAAAAATGTTGGAGGAGGTGGGGGAATCAACATAAAAGTTGGATGCCCCGTTACTGTCTATAAATATACTAATACAAAAGTCTAGGTATACTACCACTATTTTTTATTATCAAACAACAACCACACGAACCCAATTTAGCCAAGGAAGTTCATGATCACCAAATGAAGCACCAAATTACAGAGAACAAAATCTGCAAAAGCGCGCTCAGGTGCAAGATCCTGCAGTAGGATGGAAAGTCAAACGTCAAGCACAGAATCAACACAATATAAATCCATTTCTTCATTTCCTTATTGCTTAGATTTGTTTGTCATGTTAAAGATGTAGGGGTCCAAGTTTGAAACTACATCATTAATCCATATTGCTGAAATATAACATGATGAATAAATACAGCAAACTAAAACTATTATCGGTTGCAACTTGCATGGGTAATTGCAGGTTTCAATTTTAATATATCAACTCAACGATCAAAATAGATAAGAAAAGGATTTTTACCTTGAATTCCTTATTCTCTTTATTCACTTGGATCCTGAGACAAACTGATCCAAAATGAAGGAGATTAGAGAGACAAGAACAAGGTTTATGCATATGTACGTAGCAGGTTTATAAGTTGCATGCTGTGCATATGTATCTAGTAGACTTAGAAGATTCAGTGTACCAAAATATGCGTGTGTATAAATATGCATAACATGCTAGCCTGCAAATTGCAATAGACCTAGCACACTTACCAGCAAGAACAGCAGTTCCTACACAAGAAAGTACTCCTGATAGGAAGGAGTTAAATGGAAATGATCCCACCAAAGCCATGTAAACGACCTGTTCACAAACAAAAAAATAAGTACACAAGTTTCAACAAATGTAACTTTAACATAAACCCACTAAACAACCTTGAACCCTCGCCAAAAAATGTTAATTTCACCAGTACATTTTTTTCTTCAAACATTTAACAAGGAAACCGCTAAACTAACTAAAAACTGGAAGAATATCCAATAAAGTAACAAGATTACAAATTTCCGGAGGTACTTGCTGGATGCACACTCTATGACTATACAATTTTGCTAAAACATATAAGGCATAAGCTTGCTTATTGCAATCCTCCTGTCTAAGGTCAAAATAGAGTGTTTTGTTACTACTCAGGCAATCAAGTTCTGCTTCTATATCCAGTAAACACAGAACAAAAGCTAATTGAATGCCCAACTTCATTCCTTGAGCTTTGGTTATTCGGAAAAGTAAGGATCTGTCGTAGAGCAGATGCAGAAATGGCCATACAATGATCTCAAAAATAGTGCCAATGACGTCAGATAGCAATAGCCTAAGAACATATGCTTCCCAGGATGGGGCCTGTTTGACTCCCTTCCACTTTTATGTTTTAAAGACTGTTTTCTAAAACAACTCCCCACTACTCAACAATCAATTTCGAATCCAAAATCTATTGAAGTGTTCAGAGGACAAACATTTAGAAATCAGATATGTGCTGGAGGGACAAAAATTTTCAAATGTTCACAGCGACGAATAAATTTCAGAAAATAAGAAATGAAAAAAGTAAACAAACAAAGCCCTAGATCTTCTGAATTGAAGGATATCTGGCCCTAGGAACATAATTAGTTTCCTAATATGAGGATAACAGGGGCAATAACAGCGTAAAACTGAAATCCAGTGCGCTAGAAAAGAAGGAGATTGTTATGGCATTCTGGCTGTGGAAGGAGCGAAATTGAGTAAGTAAATGAGAACAGTAGAAAGCGAACCTGGATGAGAGCAGTGAAGACAGCGTAGATGACGTAGAGGTCAATGATCTGAAAGAAAAAGGAAAATTGGGGTTAGGAAAAAGAAGAGAGTAGAAATTAGATTAATGTTAGAAGAGTTGTTACCTTGAGATTTGTGGGAGTTGCAGCATAAGCTGACCAAAGAGCACGGAAAAGGTCTTGGGCGTCCTTGCTGCTAGACCTCGCCATTTCTCTCAGATCTTCACGATTTGCCTCTTCTCTTCTCTTCTACCTTCACTTCACTCTTCTCCAACTTCAACGCACCACCAAGCTCTAAAGTCGTCTTTGACAAATGACCTGACCAAAAACATATGATTTTTTTTATGTCTCTTGGGCTTAGCCCTGACCCATCAAATGATTTTTTTTTTAAAAAATAACAGAATTTAGAGAAATAAAAAAGGCCTATTTCTTTGAGAAAATAATTTTTTTGCTTTTACTTTAATAATATTGTAAATGTTGTTTTATTTTTATCTGGTTTCTTAATTTTTAAATTTTTTTTATAGAAAATAGTAAAAAAAATGGTGTAGCAAATTAAAATTTAGAAGTCATTTAGCTTGAGAAAATTATATTTTTATTCTTAATCACAAAAGTATTATCTTGTTTTTGTTTGATAGAAATAATTTCTTATGTAAGATTTTAAAAAATAGAAAATAAGAAAATAAAGTAAAATGATAATTTTGTAATTTAAAATGACAATAGAAAACATTTTCTTAAACTAAACAATATTTTTGTATGCTCTCCCACGTGACTTAGTACAAAATTAAATTAACTATCATTTATTATTTAGTGAATAGTGAAATTAGTACTAAAAGCATAAGATCAATTGTATTATATTTTTAATGATAAAATTAAGTTTGTCAATTAGACGCTCTTCGAGATTATGATAGTATTTTTATTTTTTATTTTTAAATACAAAGTTTAAGATAAAATATATTCAATCAAAATAAAGTTAAATTGATTTTTAACTTATACACACTATTAATTAATTTATTTTACTAATTATTATAATAAGTATGAATTTATTTCTTATTTTAAATTAACAATTATTAAAATAAACAATTTCAATAATCTATTATCATAAAATAAAAGTGAAAAAAAAATCCAAACTATAAATTAAAAAAAGGAAAAAGGAAAATAAATCAATACCAATATAATAATTTAATAATCATAAATCACTTAACTTTTAGGCTATCCTAATTCATAAAGGATTCATTCGATGAATTTGTTTAGTTGCCATAGGAAACACTTAAGCATATGACATACTTAGATATACCAATTTAGTATTTTTTTTTTTAAAAAAAAAAACTTAAATAGTCAAACCTCTACAGCAGAGGATAAAAAAAAAAAAAAAAGATGACGAAAATACAGTAAAAAAAAATAAAAATGGGAGGACATGGAGATTGTAGAAGACAGAAGAAGGCAATTAATTTACCAATTTGAGTGGCTTTAAAATTTACAAGAGGACCAAATTATATGCCCCTTAAATTTAGCGTGGAGGAAAGTCCAACTTGTATTCATTCTTCTTCATTCTTCGTTTCTTCTGGTGCTTAGTGCCTTACTCAAATGGCGGCGTTTCTGTCTCTTCCTGCCATTTCCGCTCGTCCCATTCCCGCTGCCTTCTCTCTCACAAGACCCGTCTTTCACCCTCCACCCACTTTGCATTTCAAAAATCACCGGTTCGTAATCCAATCCCCTCTCCCAACTTCACAACTTCTTCATTTTTATTTTTATTTTGGATTTGAATTAAAAAAAAAAAAGTTATTTTTTGTTGTTTTCTGCTGCTTGGTACTGTTCGGAACTTGGAGCTTTAAAATTAGTTTACTGGGGTTCTTTGTTTGTTCGGTGATGGGTGATGTCACGCTCATCAATTTGAGTTTTTAATGGGTTGCAAATTATGTTTCAGCTTTGGTCAGTGAAGATGTTTAAGCTAGTGGTTGTCGTTATTCTCGATTAATGTCTAATATAAGGATTTTATATGAGTTTAATTTGGATTCAGTATCTACCGATCAGAAATCATGATAGAAATGACTCTTAAAGTAGTTACTGTAAAAGCGTTTTATCCTTTTAGTGCATAGACTACTTAATCTTTAGTTCGGGACGTTAAAAAATTGATCCTTGTTATGTTACATTGGGAGCCTAAGTGGGAATTGGATGGTGGGATTTCAGAATGTTGTAGGTTAACTCTCTCAATAAGGCTCGATGATTTATCTTGATTATAAGTATTTGGTATAGATCAAAGAAAGCATTTTTGTCATAGATTACGCCTCCCTTCCCCACTCTCTTTAAGTATGATGTTTTAAGTAGTGATTTTGTCCCACACAGTGTACCTACTTTCTCAATATGATTCTCAAAATTCTTCGTCTTGCACGTGACAAACACTACCTGCATTAAGTTCAGATGGCGTCTGCTACAAGATACTGGTCCAAGTTGCCAGCCATTTAGTGATAGTTATAGACAAAGTTTGGATTCCCCTTTGCTTAATGGGCCTTGATTGTTGAATGATTCAGGAAAGGATTTAAATATCTATGATATGTGGTCTAATAGTTTATGTATACTGTCCGGCAGGTTTGCAGTTAGCTGCAGTTATGCAGAAGCAGGTGTCAATGCTGATTCTAAATCTAACACCATAGATGTTGTGGCTGATGTTAAAAGTGAACGGGTATATATGCATATCCCACTTTTTTAATAATTTGAGATTATTAACACATTATGTGTTTTTGGATATTTTTTGCAAAAATATTCATCTGGAAATGTCTCTCTTTGTAGATTGTAGTCTTAGGAGGGAATGGCTTTGTTGGTTCTGCCATATGCAAGGCAGCAGTGTCCAGGGGCATAGAAGTAATAAGCCTAAGCAGGTTTGTCAAATGTGTAACTAATTGGCTACACCTGTCTGTCTGTCTCTTCCTCTCTGTATTTTGTTTTATTATTTAACCAATATTTTATTTTACAGGTCAGGGCGGCCTACTTACTCGGGTGCATGGGTAGATCAAGTTACTTGGATTTCAGGCATGTTAACTTAACCTATTACTAAGATACATCTTTTTTTTTACTGTAATTGGTTAAGGGCATTCAAGCATACAAGGGTAGAGTGACAGTAAACACCAAACCAATTGTTAAGATCAGTAATGATACATACACATTGCTACATACTTCTTCATATCTTTAGCCAACGTGTTTGTTACAATATTTTGCATATTTATCTGTTGTCTTTCTAATTATGCCTGTGTTTGTATCCTTTATTCAACAAAAGAAACATAGGGTTAGCAAACAATCATGGTAAATCTTAGGCCATGCCTTAACAGTTTTCTTGTTCTAATTAACCATCTGAATAGGTGTCAATTTAGTGTATTGTGAATTCGTGGTAAATCTGAAGTAACTATGATAAAACAGAATTTGCTTTACATACTTCTTCAGATTTTATACATCATGATTTGACCAAATAAAATATAATGTCAACGTTATCTTCAATATTATCTTCTTTATGGTTCCTTAGCAACTGTTGAAGTGTTTCATATTGGACTGAAGATCTATACACCAAGTATGATCTGATAAATAAGATCCTATTGTTCCCATTGGCCAATTATTCAGGTTCATTTGTGAGCATTTAAAAATCATAATAATATCATTGAATACAAATTGTGAAATATATCAAATATAATGTGTGTGGCATGTAAGCAATTTTCAAATGATATCTTCATTTTTTTTTTCTCTGGAAGGTATTATTCAATATTTTGCCTGATGAGCAGGAGATGTTTTTTATGTAAACTGGGATGAAGTACTTGTTGGAGCTACTGCTGTTGTTTCAACACTTGGAGGTTTTGGAAATGAGGAACAGATGAAAAGAATTAATGGCGAGGCTAATGTTGTGGCTGTGAATGCTGCAAAGGAATACGGTGAGCCATCTCATTGAACATGAATTTGCAGTTAAATTCACCCGTGTTCAGCCTTCATTCATGTTAGACTATATTTTAGACATAGAGTTTCATGCATACCCTTCCATAATGCAAGACATCACGTAACCTTTTGGTAGTAATGTTCTCTTATCTTTATGAAGCAAGCCTCGTCCTCATTTCAGCTACTTAATTGTCATATATTACTACAGGTAGCTATCTTTATTTGAAGAATTGCAATGAATTGTCTAATAGTATTACTACATCATATAGATCACAATTATTTACAAGTACATTAGTAGGAGATGATATCATTTTGTGATTTTTAGAGTTCTTTTTTTTTTTTCAAATAGCTGCTATTCTTTATCTGTCACTCTGTTGAACTCTGGAATTTGCTCTGCTTTATATCTTTTTTGAGAATGTTTATGGATCTGGGGAAGGATTAGTGGAATTAATCAACACATCTATTTATGTTAATTGCAAATTACATTATTTTCAGTTGTCACTGAATTTGATTTAGCAATAGGAGTGATTGTATGTAAGTTTTAATAACTAATTGTATTGTAATAATGTTGTCTATGATGCCATGCAAAGCAATTATTAGAAATCTTGCTTTTGAGTAATGAATTAATGGAAGAAAAAGAAATAGTTATACATGGACTGTCGAGCAGCTTACTCTGACTAAGTTGTGTCAAAAAATCCATTAGCAGTTTCCCATTTTTCATCTAGTTCATTTTGCTCAAAATTACTTGGCACGTTGAACCATTTGTTCACATTTCAGCTGGTTGGTTTGGATGAGAAATTGCTGTAAGCTATTTGTTTTGCATTCTAGTTAATTCTAAAGAGAACATGTGGCCTTATATGGTGTACAGATTCTATTTGGGATATTTCTCCTTTACGATGCTTTGAATTCATGTATGGAACCAAATATTAATACATTAATATGCTATTCTGTTCTCACCACTTTTGCCTTGCAGGAATTCCCAAATTCATCTTGATCTCAGTTCATGATTATAACTTACCATCATTTTTACTCTCATCTGGGTACTTTACGGGAAAGAGAAAAGCAGAATCCGAGGTTCTCTCTAAATACCCCAATTCAGGTTATTTATTCTAGCCTGTCACGATTTTAAGTTAAATTGGTATTCCAGTTTTGTAAACAATGGCCCCCAAGGTTCTGAACTTGAACCTATTTGCAGATAGCATCACCTGATCTGTCTGCAAATGATTCAATTTGTTGAAAACTTGAAAAGATTATTATAAAACTAAGAGCTAAAGCTCATTGAGGATCCAGCAATAAATTTTGTGGAAGATGAATATCATGCTTTTTGAAGGGTACAAAGCTAATTAAAAGTGTTTTATTGAATTGCAT
The DNA here is from genome assembly GCA_026544285.1 of Pachyrhizus erosus. NCBI lineage: Eukaryota > Viridiplantae > Streptophyta > Magnoliopsida > Fabales > Fabaceae > Pachyrhizus > Pachyrhizus erosus. Next base: position 17,339 of record JAMLFT010002146.1, on the reverse strand, counting down.
TCTTGACAGTTCACTTTGATCTTAACATCTTCAGGTATTGTCTTAAGACCTGCTTTCATATATGGGAAGAGGAGAGTGGATGGTTTTGAGCTTCCTTTGGATTTGGTAGGGGAGCCAGCAGAAAAAATTCTACGAGCAATAGAGAACTTCACCAAACCTTTAAGCTCTCTTCCTGCATCTGATCTACTCTTGGCTCCACCTGTTAGTGTTGATGATGTTGCATTGGCAGTTATCAATGGGGTCACAGATGATGACTTTTTTGGTATTTTTACAATTGACCAGATCAAGGAAGCTGCCGATAAAGTACGGGTATAAATATGATCCACATATATGTGTGGCGCCAATCGAGATCAAGCTGCAATTACAATATTTGTACAGTCAGGGAGTAACTACAATGAGGCCATTTTCTTCGTTGCGTTAATACCGGCAGCTTTTGAAGGGAGTAGTGTGTGGGGAGAATGGTGTTAAAAACATATTAAATGTAATAAACGAGGTTCATTTCTTTTTTTGTTATACAAGTATTGTTAGTTTTTTATTGGATCGTTCCTGTGTCTAAGTTCTCAAAACATCTACCGAACTAGTAACTTAATCAGAGGCCAATTGTTATATTTGTAAATACAAACTGCAGTGTAAGTATTTGTTTCGTCTTGCCTGCTACATGGAACATGGTGTTAAAGTCGTAATTAACCTAAAAGCAGATCCAATAAGTGACGTAAAAAAAGAAGAGAACTAAAAAAAAATAATTAAGAGAATAAAGCGTTTCTCACTTTTATTACTTAATTTAATGGGTACATAACAATATGGTTTGTGAGAAAAAGATTTATTTTTTAATCATGTCATATGAAATATTTTTTGATTTTGACGATGAATAATAGAAATATTAACTAACCACTTTTAAATAAAAAATTTTCTCCTAATCACTTTTCTTTTTTGAATATGTAAAAAGTGGATTTCATTATGAAGTGTAAGCGAAATACTCACTGGTATAAAAGAGACAGCAACCATTAGTCGTTCTAGTATATCCGCGCTATTAACGTGCGCTGTGTGCAGTACGTGTGAAATTAACATGACCAATACGCAACTTAATTTTTCAATTCTGAACCGTAAAATAAATACTTACAGTAAATGATGCTTCATATCTTCAACGAAGAAATGAGTTGCATTTAGAATAAGTGATTCACACTTTACATAAATACTCGTTTAAATATTCGAAAGAATTTATGAAAATACAGACGATTTGTTCATAAGTTGTTTTAAGCTTATTTTAATAAATTTTCTGGGGTAATTTACAAAAACAAATTACAACTTTGTATGAAAACAATTAAACATTATTTCTTATTCGATTATAGAAATAAGTTTTATATAAAGCACTTGCATGACAAATACTTATTCAATAAGCACTTGATTAAATTGTTAACCCAATCGCACCCAATAGAAATCACTTCATTAAATTATTGCACATAGAAAACTAGACCTAGGATGATCTTCAATTTAGGCATCGACTCAAGTACGCAAGCATGGGTACGGTTCTATATGCCATCATATAGACACGTGATCCCATCACTACTCTCCCTAATACCAACCTATTAAATACAGGCATAAAACAACAAAACTAAATGTTTTATGCATTTTAAATTTCTGCATTCAAAACCAAATCGGGTAAGGTATTCATGTCTGCAGCAGAGAGCAGAAACATTCCCTAGATATGTCCAGTAAAATCTTGCTGAGAAAACTAGCACCAGGGCATCAAAATTTATGATGAACCAGCCTATCCAGTCAGATCAGAATACCAGAATTCTGATTTCCCAAATATGTTAAGATGTGGATCAATTAACCAACTGTTGAATATAATCGCAAGGTATTGTATAGTCGTATGAGAACCCTTTTGACTCCACTTGAAGAAGACGTAGGAGTCTAATTCTATCTTCTATTCTGAATGGATTGTTCAACAAGATACCTGTTATCATCATAACTCCAATCATTATATAAAGAACAAAGAAATGATATAGGTAGAGATTTGTTACAGATTATCCAGACAGCTCACTAATCATGCAAATCTGACAGCTTTTGAAACAATAACTACTATAATTCTAAATGTCAATAATCATTTGCTCCAATCATACATGTTTCAATTAAATGTATAATTGTATACAGCGCAAAGCAAATAAAACTCAAGCTTTTTACACCATGATATACGTGTGTGACTTTGTGTACTGTATTGACAAATTCAGTACTGAAATCACGGATATGATGGAGAGAAGTATGCAAATAAATTTGATTAGCCGGTGCGATATATCAAGAGGTTATCTTTCCAAACCTTTGTATTAACCAAAAAAGGTTCCGCAGAGATTAAACTTAATTTTGACTGAAGAGGTGGTTAAAGCATTTGGCCAGCCAAAGTTCAATAATACTATAATATTCCAAATAACTACATTTTGTTAAAATAAACAAAAAAACCTTATCAATCACATGCTATAGCATGTTAGAAATATGCTCTTGTATGAAAAATGAACTAACATTTATCATAAATAAAACTTGGATAAACACTTACTTTCCAGTATAGAAGCCAGCAGAATACCAAGCATTCAAAACAGCAGCAAGATCTGTTTCCGAGCCAATAATTTCTTCAGATTCAGAATTGTTTCTCTCTTTCCCTAAATTGCGTGTAGCAAACACAGTTATGCTGTGTATCATATACACTCAAAAATCTAGATAGTAATGAAGTAAAGGCACATATCTAGACAACAAAGTACAGCCATAGATACACAAAAAGGTGGAAGGACATAAAGCATTTGGTTACTGTTACAGTTTTATCAACCAACTGAACAAAACCCAAGAAAGAAATACGCAATAATTAATGTAACATGTTAATTATTTAAAAACCAACATACATTAAAACAGTTGATACCAAGCTTTTATAAACAATAAGTGATGGCCAGTTACGATTGCCAAATCAGGAATAAATTTCACATCTTAATTCGTCAAATCAAATCAAATAGTGAACAAGAAACAATATACTACACAAACATTGTGAAAATGTTTCAGCTGATGCCAGCTCAAACATAACAAAATATGCATGTAAGTCATCAACCTTTGAGAAAATCTTGCGGTCCTACAAATAAACAAAATAGGTCCAAGATCAGGTAAAGAATCCAGGGCATTCATATCCAAGGAATATCAAAAGACACACATGGACTTCAGTTTTAAAATGAAAAAAGTAACCTTTAGATGCAAACAAAATGAATCCAGCATTTGACTCAGTTAAAGATATTTATAAAACCATATATTTGATGTTTTCTATTAAAAATAAAATTTGATATGTTCTTGAAGTTATTTTTCCTTGCTGCAACAAAATGACTCTTAGAGCATAAACATTAAGTACAAATATTATATTTACAGAAACAAGAGAACCTGTGCATTTAAGAACAAAAAAAGCAAAATGGCAATATAATTAACTAATTTAAATTAATTTACAGCAACTAAGATATTCATGCACCTGTCTACTTTTAGGTATGGGCTTACCTTTATTTACATCAAAATCACCAGATATGGTTGTTCTAATAGTAGACAGTGCCTTCTCTGCAGCTCCCATTGCTATTTTGTGGACTTTACCATCTTCATAAGGAAATGACATTTTATGATCCATTTCCACAGAAAGATTGTTACAAGGCTTGCCAACAGATGATCCACCCAAAGAACAACCAGGAACTGACGTGCATGGAGCCGACACACATTGACTATAACATGGGCAACATGTACAGACAGCATTTGGATCAGAAACTTGGTATGCAGCCATTGAATAATCTTGAGAATTAGAATATGGTACACCAGAGCTAGAATCAGCAGCCATATTTTGGTAATTCCAACTGCCATATTGATTAAGTTGCTCCAAAATCTTCACCCTTTTCTCCTCAACTTCATAGTACTGTGCAAGTAACTGATTATAGTCATCTACACCTTGCCCATATGCATAACCATTCTGCACATTCTGGATGTCTTGACCACTTGTTGAATCTAGACAAGGCTGGTCCACCAGTGACTCTGCATGATGATTTTCTTCCAACTTTGACACATTACCAGTCTCACCTAAATCAGATACATCGGTAGCTGGAATATGGTTGTTTGTGTCAGCATCCCTGTGTTCAATAAAGCAAAATAAATTGTGAGAAATTAACAAAAAAAAAAAAAAAAACTACTGCTGTGTACTTCAAGCCCTATATAGTGACCTGATTTCTCTTTCACAGCATTAACATTAAGAAATCATTTAAGACATTTTTTCTTGGCGGCATGATGGCACCGAGTTATGATAGCTTACGTTCTGTTTTATGCACTACATGGAACAATTATGAGGAAGTGGATGGTCACACAAACATTGAAATTGTTCACTGCTCAGTGTAGGGCAATGTAATATAGACAACTTCTTGAATGTTTTAAGAAATACAACACAACGTTACGCAAGATAGCTCGATTAAAAAAATAAAATATAAATTATTCAATAAACATGAAGATGATAGCACTGGTTCCAATCGCGTGTTTTCATACAACAATTATACATTCATGCGAGTTGAATTGTACCTTGTAGTATCGGAACCTACGAACTCAACATTGGAGCCATTTTCTCCGATCACTGTCTCCGCCTCTTGAGCCGTGGAATCTTTATGTTTGCCGCTGCTATGCATTTTCTGTAAATTAATTGCAAATTTCTGAGATTAAAACCGAATTTGAATCGCAAAGAGTGAAAAATAGGGTTACGAAGAGAAGAGAACCTTGTAAGTAGAAATAGCTTGATCGAAGGCATTGATGAGAACTGAATCGTCCCATAGATCTCCTTCCTTCCCCATGCTTACTCGACCTCGCTCGCACCGCACCCTCCTTCTTAAAACCCCTTCAACTTTAAACCTAAACCCTTCACTCTCACGCCAATGTTAAATTAAAGAAAAAATTTCAGGTATAAACAAATTGTACATGTATTTTCAGATTTAATGAAAACCATATATAGTATTTCTTTTCTTTTTGAATTTAGCTCACATCCCTTAATTTTAAATAAGGTTAAATTAGTCGTTGGCTCCTAAATTAGTTGTGATTTTTTAAATTGTTTTTTAATTGGGTCTCTTGAAAAAAAAAAGTATTAATATTAGTTTATGGTTATTTAAAATTGTTAGTAAATCACAATTTATAGTAGTTGTAAAAAATTTAGAAATTTAATTAAAAAATATAAAATCAAAGATTAAATTAAAAAAATAATAATTTGAGAATTTATTTAAAAATATAAAATAATTTAGAAACTAACTTACCAATTTATCCTTTAGATAATTATGTTGAGAATTATGCGGATTTACATTAACAAAATCAGTAAATAATATCATGTCATTATATATTGTATAAATTAAGAAAAAAATTGTCTAAAGACAAAAAAAATATTTAGTAAAATTCTGTTAAATGAGATATGAGTAATAAGTCACGAGAAGTTTTATCAGTTTAATTAATAATCTTAAATTTAAGTATTAGATGTGCAGTTATGTTAAATAATTAAAAAATATTATTTATAATAATCTTATATAACTTAAATAAAATTACTTTTCATTAAAATATTCGCGATCTTTATAAAAAAAATGATTATATGATTAAAGTTTTGATAGTATACGAGATAAAATTAGATTAATAAGTTTCGTTGACACAACATTTCAATCATATATCTAAATCATAAAACTAAAATTAATAAATATTTCACAATAAACAATGTCAATATAAATATTAAAAGTATAAGTCATTGAATTAAATTGGGACAAAAAAAAAATTGAGTTCATCCTTTAAATATATTAGACCTAATTTTTAAAATTCAAATTCGTTAAAAGTACGTTTAGATTAACACAAATTAGTAAGACAAAATACATCATAAACATTTTTAATAATGATCATGCTTGGATAAAAATAATAAAAAATAAATAATTATTTCTATATATATTTGTATAATTATTTTATTAATAAAATAATTTTTAATAATGATAATAATTATAACACCTCTAATAATAACATACAATAATAATATTATAAAAAATATAAATCAATTAATATAGAATTGTTTTAATTTAATTATAGGTTTTAAATTTGAAATATAAATATATAATTACGTTAAATATTCAAAAAGTTTAGATAAAATAATAATAATCACCAAATAAAAAAATCACCATATAGACCTAGAAGTTTATAAAATAGTTATTGCATAAATTCATTGTAATGTTTTATATATACACAATTAATAAAAGAAATTAGATAAGTATATATAATCAACTGTGTATTTCACTAGAGTAGGTATAATGAGGAGATTGAAATAATATATATAAAGTTATTGATTGGAACTTTACTGTAACTACTGTACAAATTACACGTATTTATATATGGTAATAAATTGGACCCAAGTCTTCAATTAAATTTGGCACTCTTTCTATAAGACACTATTTAATTCTAGAAATGCATCTTTCTTTAATTTTTTTATCCCCACATTGAAAGGATAAACTGATTCAATGCTCGTACTTGATAAAGTAATTAATAGTTGAATTTAGTAACACTTTTAAGTTATTTAAGTGTTTTTGTTGTACACCTTTTACATCATAAAAAAAGTTTCTTTATTAAAACAAATTATATTAAAAGAGAGATTTTATCTAAGGGAGTTTAATTTACAAATTTTGATAGGTTTAAAATTAAAATTAAGATAAAATTTTAAATTCAATCAAGTTCAATATAATTTAAATATATAAAAAAAATATGATTTTTTATAAATATTAAAAATTCAAAACTTAAATTCTCAAAATCTCACTGACTCAGTCTTATATGATAAAGTAGCGTGATAGACAAATAGTCAAATTTAAACCTCTAAACCATATGTCACAAGTGGGTAACAACGGGATCAGGCCTAAAGATTTTTAAAATAATAGAGTGGTCATCAATATTTTATTGTAAGAAAAAATATCGAAATACCTTTTCTCTTATGGAAAAATCTTCTACACGCTGCCGTTGCCAAAGATGGCGTCTCAAGCATCATGGCATTTGTGTTCAAAGGATTAAAATATTAAAGAAACTTATTTTCATCCTCAGGCTTTTTATTTTAGAAAAATCAAAAGGATACTTTTAGATTTTAGATTCATATCAGTTTGTTGGCATTTTTTCCTTTTATTTATTTTCATTTGGTGTATGCATGACGTGCATCCTTTTTCAGGTTTATAATGCTTAAATATTTTATTTTTTGCTATTAGAATGTTTTAAAAAAAAATAGAGAAAAATCAAAGTATGGATGGTTTTATTTGTGCTCTTGCGTATTAGAAAGTTTGTTTTAACTTTGTTTGTTTGATAAAAATCAAAATTAAAAAACCATAAAGAAAGGTCAAGGCTTTAGGAATGTGTATGTTTGATCATCAAATTTTTAATTCTACCTTTTTTTTCTTTTCAAAAATAGAAGAAAAAAATAAGAATAATTCATGATTTCTTTTATTAATGCATGTTTTTCGTAGCATTTTTTATTTTAAATAAAATAATAATTTTAATTTTTGCAATGAATTATAATATTCATTAAATATCAAATTTACCTTTTAATATTATTTAAATAATAAAAATTTATAGAATAGTAATTTATTATTTAAAATTTTTGTGCATATAGTTATTTTCTTTTAAAAGTGTTGAAAAAAAATAAATTTATATTTTAAAATAATAATTTTAACTCTTACAATTATTTATGATATTAATTGAGGTATATGTAATTTTACTTTTTAATATTATTTAAATTATAAAAATTATAAAATAGTTATTTGTTATATAAAACTTTTGTGAATATAATTTTTTTTCTTTTTTGTAAAGTGTTTATAACTAAACTTCTATCATAAAATAAAAATAATAATTTTAATTTATACAATAGTTCATAACATTGAGTAATAATTCTACCTTTTAATATTATTTGAATTATAGAAATTTATAAAATAGTCATTTATTATTTAAAAAATTTGTACATAAAATTATTATTTTTTAAGTTTTTAAAATAAAATTTATATCATAAATAAAAATAATAATTTTAATTTATACAGTGATTTGTAATAATAACTGAGTAGTAGTTTTACCTTTTAATATTACTTAAATCATACAAATTTTTAGAATAGTTTTTTGTTATTTAAAATATTTATACATATATTTATTTTTTATAATAAATAATAATATTTTTTATTTAAATAGACAACATTTAATAATATTAATGAATAATAACTTTATCTTTAACATTATTTGATTATGAGGATTTAATAACTAATCATTTATTAATTTAAATCCTCGTACAAGTATTTTCTTTTAAATGGATAAATAAAATGTGATGACGCCAATTAAAATAATCGTATGACTGGCATAAATTTCAAAAATTAATGTAGTTGTCACCATTAAGAAAAATATTAGAAAATCTTTTAAATAATGATCTTTTTTGAAATCAAAGTAGACTTGAGAGTCTATTACATGTAAAAAAATATTAGCATTTTACAATGGTCGTTAAAGTGTACTATAATTAATTGCATAAAATTATATAATGTTATGAATATTTATTTTAGCCCCAAAAAAGATTTTATTTTTATTTTTTTAATAATTATTATCATTTAAAAAATATTTTATTATTATTTTGGATATTTTATTTATTCATTTAAAAAAAATCTTGAACAAGTATTTAAGTTAATAGATAACTAGTCATTAAATCCTCACAATCAAATAATATTAAAGATAAAATTATTATTCATTAACACTATAAATTGTTACATATTCAAATTATTATTATTAAAAAAATCTATATACAAAAGTTTTAGATATTAAATAATTATTTATAATTTTTTGTGATTTAAGTAATATTAAAAAGTATAATTGTTAATTAAAAAATATCATAAATCATTGTATAAATTATAATTATTATTTTATCTAGTACAAAAATTTATTTTTAAATATTTTAAAAAGTAACTCTATACACAAAATTTTTAAATAACAAATAACTATTTTATAAATTTTTATTATTTAAATAAAATTAAAAGATCAAATTATTACTCAATTAATCTCATAAACCATTGTAAGAATTGAAATTATTATCTTTATTTAAAATATAACTTTATTTTTTAAATTTAAAAAAAAAACAACTCTATACATAAAAATTTTAAATAATAAATAACTATTTAATAAATTTTTATGATTTAAATAATATTAAAAGATTGAATTGTTACTCAATTAATATAATAAACTATTATAAAAGTTAGAATCGTTATTTACGTTTTAAATGCTAGTTTATTTTTTAAATACTTTTCAAAAAACAATTTTATACATAAAAATTTAGATAATAAATAAATATTTTAAAAAAATTATGATTTAAATAATATTAAAAAAATAAAATTATTACTTAATTAATCTAAAAAACTATTGTAAGAACTAAAATTATTATTTTTATTTTCAATCACAATTATTATATATATGAAAAAGGCGAAAAACTAAATATTTTACAACAAATTTTATTTAATCACTTTCTGAAAAAAAAAAAATTGAAAGATGAATTCAGCAAATATAGCTATAATATACAAATCACTACTTTGCCGCGAGCTCCTAAGTTTTTCTTGTTTTATTAATCAAAACAAACTTTCTAACATTAAAATACCCATCCTACCTACAGAGGTGTGAATCACCGCCTACACCCAAAAGCATAAATAACACACACTTTTTTTTTTCTTTCTTTATTTTGTAAAACATGCTAAAAGCAAAATCAAATTCTTAAGCATTACTAACTTGGATAAGCAACACGTCACACTCACACAAAATGGAAAGAGAAAGAAAAAAGAACAGAAAAAGATGGGTAACAGATCTTGTTGAAATTTTGTGTTCAAAAAATTGATATCGATATGGGTTAATATTATAATATATCTATATTAATTATTTATTATCAATTAATTTTATTTTATATAATTAAATTAATGAAGCTTGTTATATTATTAAATAAGATTATATAAATTTTAATAAGTATAAGTTGATTCATTAAAAGATAATTAAAATTTTAATAGATTAATATGTTATGAAAAAATATAATCTTCAATATATCGAATTGATATGTAGTTTTTTTGTTCATTTAAAAAGTTATAAAAATTCTATTAAAGAATAAAAGAAATTTTAATTGAGGAAAAATTATAATATCATTTTTTTTATGGATTATTACAAATATTTTATAATAATTATAAAAAAATATTTAGATAAAAACGAACTACGAATATATATATTTTATCTAATCTTTAATAATTAAATATGTTATAGATATGATAATAGTTAATAAATTATTATAGGATCTGTACGTGCGAATTTTTTACTTTGGTAAAGAAGTAAGAATATTAAAAAAAAAAAAAAATTCAACAAATCTAAAATTTAATCATTTTTTTTAAATTAAAAACCTAGGGATTAAAAGTTCCTTAAATATATCTATCAGTGATTATCTACAAAATTTTTCATAAATAATTACTTTCAGACAGATCCATTGATATTATCTATAAAAAAATTTGTAAATAATTACCTACATATTTACCTAGGGACACATATTCATTGATAAGTTTTGATGGTCTTATTATTAGTATATTAATTTATTGTTGTTATATTTATAATTTTTACTGATCTAGTTATCTATCAGAGATAAATGAATTGATCAAATGAACCATGAATTAATTCTTTAATCAATTTAATCAACACTTAAATTTAGAAAAAATGATTCAAACTAGTAGGAAATCATTTATAGTATGATTAAAGGTACATAATATAAAATTAAAAAACATGAAAGTTTTATTTAAAAATAACTTATCATTAGATTAAAAATATAAATATTTTTTAATAGTTAGTTACTTTTTTAATTACTTTAAAACACATACTTTGACATATATGTCTCTATTTTTTAATTTAGCCACTTTATTGAAATATTTTTTTTATTGTGATTCAAGCACAAAGGAAATTTATATTTAAAATAAGCTACTAGCACTGTGGATAAGTCTTTTAAAAACCTAAGTCAAGGTTTTTAATTATTGGGAAAAAGGTGACTATTTAGTAGAAAAAATTAACTTAAAATGAGTTAATAGATAATGTAATTTTTAATTATCTAATTTTTTTTTTGCTGTAAAAAATGGATAATTTTTTCTAATATTTAATATAGAAATATTAAAGTTAACATGATTTGACCAATATTTTTTTTTTTTGAAGTGAAACACAAACCCATTGAATACAAATGAGTCTTTGTTATAATAAATTTAAAGATGTGACCTTATTTACAACATTTGAAGAAGAGTGAAACATGAATTGGATTTATGGTGGGAAACCATGACATGTTTATGATAATGGAAACAAATTGTCTTCGTTGAATATATTTATTAAAAAATAGATAGTTAAGAGTTTTGTTTTATGTTCCTTTATTTTCTAATTTGTCATTTTGCTTTCCTGCATTGTGACCCCATCAACCTATATAAGCAACCGTACCTCCCTCATTGCTCACTCACTCTTACGATAACCACTACCATCACTCTTTCATTTTGCTTCCTTCACCGTTGAGCCCTTCGATTTCTCCTTAACAACAACACCAATCATAACCCCAAAATTAGTTCAACTTTGAAATTTTCTAAAATCACTATTGATAAGAATACTAAAGAAAGTTGTGGAAAAGGCTGGGGTAGAAGAAAATTAGAAGAAAAATAATTCTCAGCCATCAAATTAAAAATTAATATATCTAATAATTCTATGAATCTTGGGACATGTCTGCAATTTGACAGATAACAAAACTTCTATACACATATGCTAAATGTGGTTCGTTATTATCTACTAAGGATAAGATTGGGAGAATCATTAGAGTTTTATTGACTCAAGAAGTAAATGTTTGATTGTAGGCAAATACATGTTTGACTGTAGGATGAGTCACAAGAAACATTGATATCACTTTTGATATCAATGGAGGATATGCTACTAGTAGATTATTCATTATTTGTGTTATAACATGACCAAACGATTACTAATCTTTTGCAAGCTTCGTGTTTATGTAAAAGGGTAGTTTTTGGGTAGAAAGATTGGGTATTGAATTGATGAATATTTTTCCTTTTAATTGGGTTACAATATTATAGCAAGCAATTTGAATTCGTTATTTATGTCATTGTTTCAAAAAATTTGGTGTTCAATGTGACTTTTTTTTGAAAATTAGTTAGATAAGATACGTTATATCCTAACTAGTGTCAATAAAAGGCATTGAAATATGGTAATGGACAATATTTATTCCATTTGTGGCATGGGATCGTGGATGAATATATGGTGCATACTTTAGGGAATTGTAGTTACCCTTCAAAAGTGTGTCGTTGTCTATTCCTTAAGAACGCCAACACGAATTATCCACCATGAATAAAACCTATTGGTTGGACACAACAAACATGTCTTCAAATATGAGAAAATATTATGAAAGTGAGTGTAGCTTCAAGTTGTGCACATCTATTCATAGCGCAAATTATGAAATGAAGTCATTTTAAAACTTATAAAGCTTTATGTTTAGTATTTTAAGTCTGTGTAAATACATCACTAGGTTGTTTGAAATCTCACCCTTATGACTTATGTCCCACTTGTGAGAGAAATCATGGAATTGATTGTTGAGTGTTGACTTCGATAGAGTTTTTAGAAGGACTCATGTTTTAAGAAAAATCAATGTTGTTTGATGATACATTTGTCAAATAAGGTTTGACTGATTGATTTGGAATATTGGGATTAAGAATTCAATATTCATATATTTTTTTCTACCTTCATTTGCTTGGATTTTATTTTTAGCCAACCACTTGTTAATTTGGTGTGATGGTGCAACACTTAACCTCTAAAAGTGTGAGATCTTTCTTTTTGTATGAAATCATAATACTTAGAAACATTTTATCCCTTAGTGGGCCTATCCAACAGATTAGTCAAGTCCACAAGTGTAGATATCACCAAGATATATATATATAAAAAATCATTTTAGCAAATGAATAATTTATAACTTTTTATGCAAAAAATAACTTATATGAAGTTTGTTATTTTTCTCCCCTTGCTTTAGCCCTTTATGAAAAAATAAATAAATAAAATGGTGCAAATTTGTGCTATCTATTAATTTCTCACTCCAACAAAATTTGTTTGTAATTACTAATTAGAATGATATATTATAATACAGTAACTATATTATGATTTACGATAAAACTATGAATTTTCATGTTATTGAAATTTGTGTTTTTTTTAAAGATTATATTTTTCAAGTATTTTTTAATTGATCTACATGGCGTTAATTTTTTTAAAATGATATAATATATCAAAATTAATATGCTGCAAATATAAAGTTTCTATTTTGTCAATCAATTATAATTTTAATATAATTATTAAAAAGTTGATAATTTTAACATCTATAATTATCTTGATTGAGGATATTGTAAACAAAATTTATATTATGAATATGTTCTAACTATATGTGTTAACAAATTCCAATACGTTCCAATTAAGTTTTATATGTTAAAAATTTTGTTTTTGGTAAACAAAATTTACATAATTTACAAAGATGAACTAACAATTAATCTTTAGTATATTGACGAAGAGTTAACATTTAAAATAAGGTTAAATATAATTTTGTTATTAAGAAAATTCATTAAATTTAATTTTAGTGGTTAGATTTTTTTATTAGTTTTGGTCTTTAAATTTTTTAAAATAAGTAAAGTTGGTTCCTCATCCCAATTTAATTAATATTTTTACTGATATGATTAATATTTTTCACATAAAATCCATACGTCTTACATGTGGATGCCACGTGATATTGAGGACCAAAACTTAGACTTAAGAAAAAGGATTAAAATAATTTTTATCAAATCTTGAGGATCAAAATCATGTTTTTAAAAATATAGGAACTAAGGTCAATTTTGACCAATTTTTAGGAATCAAAAACACATTTTATTATAATAATGATGATTTCTTGACACACTTGTCAATTTTTTTAATGCTGAACAAATGTTCAAGAACTAGTCATGAGCATTTCCTATAATTTTTAAAATCAAAACAAAATATTTGCAAATAAATGCAACATCTAAATTGTTTGAATAATGTCCTGCACTTTATTGAAGAAAACATAATTTTTCACTAAAAACCTGATGTAACATGTTGATCTTGAGTTCATAAGCAAGATCCAATGTTAGAAATTGTTGATTTTCATTGGAAGGTCTATGTTAGAGACACTGAAAAGGATTCCACATTCGATACTATGTTAGATAGCACAATTTGTACTATGTATTCAACATTTGAAATGCTATATTGGCATTTAGTTTTAAGGTATTTCCTTATATTTTTAGTCTAGCATCTAAGATGCCTAACCGGCGTTGGATTTTGGCATTACATCCAACGTCGACTCCTTGCTAATATTTCTAATGCAAATCTTAAGTGAAAATCGACAATTTTCAACATTGAATCCTGTATAGGAACTCAGTATCAATATATCACATTGTGTCTCTAGTGAAAATATCCTACTTTATTCCATAAAACATGAGACATCATGTAAACACTACATTCATTTGCAAGAATTTACTCTTTTTGTTTTTAGTAGAATCTAAAGGATTTTCTCAAGAAAAACATATTAAAATACACTTTTGGTTCTTAGACATTTTCTTAATGATAATGAAATTTCACAAACATGTTAAGAAATCATTATCATTATAATACAATGTATTTTTGATTCCATAAAACTTGGTTAAAATTTATTTTAGTTCCTATGTTTTTTTTTTTTTACAAAAGTCCTTATATTTTTTAAATCGTGATTTTGATCTCTAAATATATAGTCAAAGTTAGTTTTATAATCTTTATTTTTTTTTAAAAAATTCTAGTTTAATTTGTAATATCACATGACATTCATAAATCCTAAATCCTAAACTATGACATTCATGTGAATACTACATGACAGTTGTGAGATACATCAACAAAATTGTTAACATAATTAAAATGTGATACTGATTTCACCTAATTTAAAAAAATGAGGAAAATCAATAAAAAAATTTAGAATTAAAATCAAATCTGATGAATTTTCTAATAACGTAAAACATATTTAATCCTTTAATATTTTTTAAATAAGCAATGAGTATGTAGAGTTGCGCATACCAGTCTCACTACTTTAAATTGGGTTGTCAAATTAAATTATACATTGAATATTAAATGTGGAGTTTATGAACAACTATATAAAATCATAAAGTATTCCATTTTAATTGTTTTAATTAGAATTCATAAGTTATAACTATCCACTTATTCACTCTACTAATTATTTTTTCTTTTAAAGCTAATTTTTAATTAAAAACTAATTTATAATTTATAATACTAATACACATTTATGTAGAAAAAAATAATGCTAATTAATATTTTTTACTGATAGGTGCATAAATGGTGATAAAAAAAATGAACACTGGATTTTTTTTAGTTGATTTTGCACGTGTTGTTGGTTTTAATAGGATAGTTGGTTATTAATTTAATTGATTTAGTTACTCTTATTTAATTAAGTCTGTGTAAGTTATAAATTGAGTTTGAATAAAATACGTTTTATTTTTTATTATAAATGATAAATTTCAGTTTTTCTGGCGTCTTTTTATCTACCCAAAGGATGTTCTTGAGTTGTTGTCACGTTCCTTAATAAGTCTACTGAATATTTGCGAATATCTAATATATATTCCCTCATGAGTCTCTTTTCCAGAATTATTCCAAATGAAGAAACATTACCACAAATCAAACCTTAACCAACCAATAACACAAGGCTTGACAATCTGCAGTTAGTGACATTACACGCACACCCTTTTTGCAAGTACTAGCATCTACGTTCTTCTTCCAAAAACAAAACCCCCCAAAACTTGAACCACAAACAAAGCATGCAATCACTGTGAAGTCCCTTTTTTATAAGAACCAAGAAATCCTTTGAAAGCAACATAAGTTGACATATTTGACCCAACCATAAACCAAGAACTTGGGCTCCCCTCATGATGCAAAATTTAAATTTCTTGCAGAATGATCATAATTAAATTTCCAAGGCAATAAAATCCCTGTCTAGTCTCTCCACCAAATTTAATTCCATAGGGGCTTTGGATCGATGGCATGGTCCCCACATGAAAGTGACCCCTTTGGATCTCACTGGTTTCAGTGTCAAACCTCATTAATTAAGTCACCCCATCACCCTTTCCACCATGCAAATCTCCATTCTCCATAAATTAACGGCTGTGATCTTTTTGACCCTACTACTTTATGACCATTCTCTATTCTTTCTTTCCCTTCAACGCTTCTCTTCTATTACAATTTACAAAAGTCAATATTTCTCTCACACTCTCACCCCCTAGTTAAAAATTTGCCCAATTACCAACATGCGTTTCCTCAAAAGTACAATATATTACTAGTACTTCTATTTCATTAATATAGTATTCTTTCTCACAAATTTTTACTATTAATTACTCCCTCCCTTCAAGATCACTAAACTTTAAAATTTTTTCACATAACTTAAGAAAGGTAAATATTTAAAAAC
Source organism: Pachyrhizus erosus (assembly GCA_026544285.1). Taxonomy (NCBI): domain Eukaryota; kingdom Viridiplantae; phylum Streptophyta; class Magnoliopsida; order Fabales; family Fabaceae; genus Pachyrhizus; species Pachyrhizus erosus. The sequence continues at coordinate 778 of JAMLFT010002146.1, read as the reverse complement.
AAATCATATTTGTTATAGAATATTTTTATTAAAATATTTTTATTCTTTTTTTTAATTTCAACAAATATATTATCAAAATTTTCAATACAATAATATTTATTAGAAAATAAAATTAAAATAAATATTTTAATATCTTTTTAAAAAATAAAAACACTAATCATTTTAATTTTTTCTATAAACTTTAAATTATAATTATCTTAGGACGAAAATAATAGTAAAATTTAATATTGAAATCACACAATTATATTAGTAGTAATTAACATTTTTCAAATAACCCTCAAAAGTTTCTTTCAAATAAAGAGAGTAAGTCTCATGTAACTTAGTGAATTCTGAAAGATAATCAATGTTGCTTTTGAAAAGGATTCACTTGTTTATACAATATATTTTTTTTATATCAACAAAACTTAGATATATAAGTTTTCTTAGATTTTTATGCTGCTATTCTTTAATAAAAATAAAAATTTCACTTTGATCATATTTATTATTTTTTAACGCAAATATTTATTACTTAGATTACGGTTATAAATTGGGTTAAGCTCAATTTATAAAACACCGCATTGGGCCCAAATAATATGTCAGTACAAAATCATAAATATGTGTTGATATAACTCAATGAATACCCATAGCGAGAACGTTAATATACATTTTAGCATAGCAAACCAAACTTCAGTAAGGAATGAAGTTATTCAGTTACTACACCAAAATTGGATGTTATTATCTATGAAGTTTTTGACACTGTCCAAGAATTAAGTGAATTTAACTCATCTCTAATTCATAT
>JAMLFT010002145.1:0-27003 GCA_026544285.1 Pachyrhizus erosus | reverse complement strand
TATATATATATATAATAACTAAAGGGAAAGAGGAAAGCAAAAGAAAAACAAAAACAAAATGGCCTAGGCGAATTCGAACCCAGGCGTTAGGAGGGAAGGAGCGTGTCTCGACCAGTTGGGTTGGGAGCTCACTCGTGCTAGGATATGGCACCGTTGATATATAAGCCTATATTCCTTAAAAAGAGAATCAAATCAGCAAAAACCAAAAGCTTTTGAGGAAGGCTCGAGGAGAGGACCTAGCGCGTTGACTCAACATCCTAATGATTGAGTCAGATCGCTTCCAATGCTAAGAAAGCACATTTTCTTCCTTTTAAACTCTAAACTGCGAGAATGGTTGATTGCAAATTAGCCACGTAGCCCCCTGCAACACAAACCTGTTTTTCTTCCTCAAGGCACCTTCACTTGTAACTCACCGTTTTCTTCATCATATATGTTAACCTCTTCCCCGCCGCACCATCCCATTCTCTTTGAAAACTAAAAAGACACTACCATCTAAGACTTCCCACAGCTCCACCACACCAAGCACCCAAACGCAATGAAAAACAAGAAGCTAAGGCACTTATAGTAGCTGGTCGGAGTTACAAAGCTCGTCGTAAGCTCAATACTCGTCAGAATCCTCACTAGGAGCTTGTCAGAGAAACGTTGTAGGTAGGAGGAGTCTCCAATCTTTAATTGCTTCTCTTCTTTTCGAAATTGAAGTATTAATTTCTACCTCGAATCTGTGACTTTCTGTGGATGCTCATGAGTGTTTATTTCATTTCTAACAATTCCTTGATGATTAGGATAAATTATTGTTCTTTTATGTGAATTATGGTTGCTGAAAACTTAAAAACTTGTATTAATGATTGTTTTATCCACTAACTTGCTTCTAGCATATATACATTTAGATTTGGTAGTTTGTAAAGTTATTAAGTTATTATGTAAATAGGAACTAGAATTCAAAGGAATTATAGAGAAATTCTAAGAATAGAGGTTGGATACCAATTGATAAAAATTATAGTTAACTATTCGAAATATTAGAGAACAGAACTCTGATTACCGTAGGAAAATATAGGAAAACATAAAGATGAAAAATATATAAGAGAAAGAGAAAGTGAGAGAGAGACAAAGGGAGAGAGAGAGGAGATGAAAGAGAAATGGAAGAGAGAGAGAAAGAGAGGGAGGGAGAAAGAGAGAGAGAGAGGAGAGAGAGAGGGAGAGGAAGAGAAATGGAAGAGAGAGAGAGAGAGATAGGAAAAGGAAGAGAAATGGGAGGGAGGGAGAGAGAAAGAGAGAGATAGTGGAAGAAAAGGAGAAATGGAAGAAAAAGAGGGAAAGAGAGGAAAGAAAGAGAGACAGAGAGAGAGAGATAGAGAAGGTGAGATAAAGAAGGAGAGAGAGGAAGAGGAAGAGAAATAGAAGAGAGAAGGAGAGAGAAAGGAAGAGGAAGAGAAATGAAAAGGGGAGAATGAGATAGAGGGAAAAGAAAGAGACATGGAAGAGAGAGAAAGAAAGAGAGAGAGGAAGAGAAATGGAAGAGAGAAAGAGGGAGAGAGAGAGAGAGAGAGAGAGAAGGAGAGAGAAAGGAAGAGGAAGAGAAATGGAAAAAGAGAGAGAAAGAGAGAGTGAGAGAGGAAGAGGAAGAGAAATAGAAGAGAGAGAGGGAGGGAGAGAGGAAGAGAAAGAGAAATAGGAGAGAGAGAGGGAGGGAGAGAGAATATGCTTATGATAAATATAAGGGTAAATACGTAAATAAATAATAATTACCTTAATTAATCAAATGAATGTATAAAAATAAATACAAATAAGTAAGTAATCATAAAGGGTTAGCAATAGCTTAATAATTGGTAAATACGTTTGTATAAATAAACTTTATATCCATAGTGTTCTTAAGGTTTAAAGATAATAAAACTGAAGCATAAAATTTAGGATGCAATATTTGTAGGAATTAAAATTCCTTGAATTAACAATAATTCCATAAATTAAATAAGTAAATGTATACTCAAATTTAAATAACCAAATAAATAATTAACAATAGCAATGAATCATTATCAATGTAATAAATACTATTAGAAAAATTAGGAATGATGTTATTAATAAATCATCATAGATAATAAGAAGTAATTAACATTTATATATTGGTTCTTGAATTCTTTCGTTACTTATTACTCTTCTTAATTACGGATATTTATTATTGTTAGGGTTAAATGCCTTGCTTGTGTTATTAGAAGAGAGGAAAAATATAGGTTGACATATGTTCTAATAAGAGAACATGGTTGGGTGTCTTTGAGAGATAGAGTTGAATAGAAAAATGCGCAAGGATCTTGATAGCGATGTCTCGACATGGATGATAGCTTCCCGCATGTTATACCTTACTAGAAAGCTTGGACTTAAAAATGGGCAAAAGCATGATTTTATGAAGAGACTACTCGAGAGCTTGAAATGTTGTTGAATAATAAGGGTAAGCCTCATCTGATTACGTGCAATTGGGTCAATATCTGGAATAGAGACTCGGTCATGAAGGAGGAGGAGGTACTTGGTGAGTGATATGATAAAACTACGTGTGAGAATTAAGACTGGAGTATTGCATGAGTTGACCACAAAAGGTACTTAGTATAAGGTGTCAAGTTGTGATAGCTCTAAGATAAAAGGGATTCACATAATCGGCTTAGCATCCTCAACAAAACAAAGCATTACCATGATTCGGTTGACAGTATCCCGATTCAATGTACCAAATAGGGTATATACTCCCGATCATCACCCAAAAAGAAAATTTTGGATAAAGTAACACATATCATGTAAGTCCTCTTGGAGATAGAGAATTTAGAGGCATCGAGGGGCCATATATAAGATTAGTAAATATAATTAAGTAGGCGAGATTCAATGAGAAGAGAGTATGCAATAATAGATGTCTTACTCCATGTTTATGTGTGCTTGAGGATGGATGGCTCACTCCTACTACCCCCACCTTTTAGATGCAAACAACGAAAGCGAACCTATTAATTTCCAGACTTTGAATGTAGCTCATGGCGAAGGGATAGGAGTGAGACCCCACTTTCAAAGGTGACTTCTAGCCACAGAAGAGAAGGCGGAGACCCACCAAGCAAGAATTTGAATCTTGAAGATTTTGTTGAAATGTGTCGTAATCTAATGCATGATGTGTTTATCTATTTTATATTTTATGTGTGTAATTTGTTACGATGGGATTTATCTGGGAGAATTTAATTGGTATGTAACTCGGGATAATTATCTAACTCAATGGGATAACTAAAAGTGTATTGTTGATGTATGATCATTGTTACTGTTTTCTAGTTACCATGTAGTTATCAACTATTTGATTTTATCTAAGACCTTTAAAATGAGAAAGATAATGAAAATAAATGGAAAGGATCTTACCAATACTATAACTCACTGTTTTGAGAGACATGACGGTTAAAAATCATTTTGTAATCTCAAACTAAAGAAACTAAGTTTTGTCCATTTAATAAAGACGTTTTATTAAATTATTTTCAAATTATTTTGGAATAGTAAAAAGCGCGTTACACTTAACATGTTGGTAATGACTGGTAAAAATTTTGTAAGGTTTGGATTAAGGAATAAAAAGATAAAATAAGTTTGTGAATGTGGTTTTACAAAAACGAGAATCCGTTACAGCAAGGGAGAAAAATTCAAAATTAATTTTATGGTCGAATTGATCATGTGAAAAATTAATTTTTGACATCAAGAAACATAGAGAGACATGGGAAAACAAGTAGGGATGAAAGAAAAGGATTTTTGACATTTTTAAAAATGTGAAAAATAATATATGTGAAAATAAGTCCAACTAAGAGTAAATTTTAAAATAGCACTAATTGGTAAGGTATTTGAACTTGAAACCTGGATAATTGGTATGAAATTAATTATAAATATGTAGAAAAAAGTTTCCCTCAATTCCAATTTAAAACGAAGGAAAATAACTATTTTTAAGAACGTACTAAACATTTTTAAGAACTAAAACCACATTTTTAAACTGCACTATTCTAAAACAAATTTGAGTGAGAAATCTGGTTGCTGGGATAAAAAATTTAATTATAAGAATATAGGAAAAAATTTCACTCAAATCGGATTTAAAATGAATAAGAAACGAATTTTTAAAGATAAAGCAAATGTTTTTATGAAAATCGACGTTTTGAAAAACCAAAAAACTTACTGATTTTTATTTGGAAAAGTTGAAAGTGATTTTTTACAAGGAATTCTGATTTTTAGTTCAAAAATTTAAATACTTCAATATGGTAACAAGTCTCATAAGATTCGGATTTTGAATGGACAAGAACAAGGAACTTTACAAAAACTATGCAACGGAAAATAATGCATAATGTCATTTTTCAAAAAATTTGCAAAATAATTTCAAATCTTACAGTAAAAGGTATTTTAATAGTCTTTTTGAGTCTTTTTAAACATAATAGACTTTCAAATTAAGTTTGAGGAGATTTCCATAAAAAAATTTCATTAGAGGAAAGTTTGACGTAATACCTAAACTCGATGAAATTACAATCTCAAAACTCAATGACTTAGATCCTGCAGAATTGGAGGATACCTAAGGAGGAAATTACACACCAATCCTAATTAGATAATTGATATAATGGGTAAAAGTAAATTAGGAAGGACGAATTCCAACAGTCGCTAGGAGAGCAGAATGATTGATGTTGGGAAGGGACCGTTGTTGCCAACGGGACCACTCAGATGAATTGATATGGAGTCTCAATAGATGAGACTTTGTTTGGTCATCTCTAGAAGTAAAGATGAGTGTGATAATGAAAGTTGTGAAATGTGAATGTGTTAAACACTATGAATGGACGAGCTAATGGAAATGCATTGATTGATGCGAGGTAAGTATCATAAAAGTTAATGAATTATGAGGCCGAAGTACATGTGATCATAGGACCTAATGATTGATGGCTAGAGAGCCTAATGTTGAGATGAGGATACAATGACTATGTTGATGTGATAGCCGATGAAGGTGAGATTTTGCCCCTATGAAAATTCATCGTGTTAATACTAAAGATTTGACTGAGACTTGATCACGATGATGATGGAGGTGGTTCACAATTGTTACGATAAATTTGTGTGAGAGGAAATTAAGATTGGAGATTGCATGAGTTGACTACAAAATGGTACTTGAGGAATATCCATAGGCCGAAAGAGTCCTAGGGGGTTGTGTTGAGGTGCCAAGTTGTGATAATGCTGAGAGTAGAATGACTCACATAATGGACTTGGCATCCTCGATGAATATGAAGCATTACCATGGTTGGTCAAGAGTATCCTGATTCGTGTACTAGACAGGATATGTACTCCCAATCATCACCTGAAAGCAAATAATGATAAGTATACGTTATGTAAGACATCTGTGACTCGGAGGGTCAAGAGGCATTATGGGTCCAAAAATACGACTATTAGTGAAGTAAATAGGACACAACAGTGAGGATGAGAGTGAGTGAGAGCATTTACACCTGTGATTGTGTGGCTTAGTTTGGACAGAGGACTCACCCATTACATCCCCATTATTTTTAGATACCGATATCAAGATTATACAAGTTGATCTTCTGTCTGGAAATGTAGCCCATCAAGGGGTAGTAGGTCGCCCACTATTAGAGGAGGATCCATCTAAGAGATCCACATAGAGGGAGGAGATGATGTGCAACTCACAGGATGGATATATACATGTGTGTATGTGATAGGATTTACTACTACTGCTCTGGCTAGGATATTGTATATGGGTAGACTAGGTCATTCTTTTATATATGAGCATTGTAAATCCTCTTTTTGAAAAACTTTATTCTTTTTGCACCCCTAGTCTGTATATTGGAAATCTATTATTTTTATTACTTCTAGTGACTACGACATGAATGAAATGCACTGATGTTAGTAAAAATTTATCTTATGGATCTCTTATGTGTATAATTTATTATCCTATGCATTAAGTTTTACATGTAAAGAATAAATTTCGCTGAAATTTTTATTGTCTCATACACGCTTACAAAAACAAGAATTTGTTCAACTCTTATTTGGTTAACTAAAGTTTTATAAAAGCTCACATGAACAATTTCTTAAAAGTTGAATTCTTTTGAAAACTACTTCTTCCAATGACATTTATTTTTAAAGTTCAAACGAACCTTGTAAAACTTGTCAAAAATCAAATAAAAATATTTGCTAAGGAATGTCATTTTATTAAAACGAAATAAAATAAACTCAATAAAGGATAATTAATTGTAAAGAGGGAAGTTAATTTGAGACGTCACACGGTTTGCCTCCCTCTTACAAGCCTATAGATAGAAACAACATCAAAAAAGAAAAATAATTGGGTGAAGTATATATAATGTTGCATCAATGAAATCACCGCCATGTGACTCCTCTTTTCACAATGCACAAACTTATTATCTCTATTCATACAAATTTAAGGCTTGCGATGATGGTGGTTCTCGTGGGTGGAAATTTTGGAGGCAAAGTATGGCAAGGTGGTAACAAGGTAATGGATTAGTCATATCAACGACAATAGAGGTTCTTAGGGCAAGAGAGGTTTTTTAGGAAAAGCACATGTACAAAATTGAAGAGTGCAAGGTTGAATTGGGTGTTTAAGAGGACATGCTACATTGGTTCTTATTTGAACCACTGTAATATGTTGAATTTTATATAAGTTTCAAATAGAATTGATGTAGTATTTAAGATTTTATTCTTAAAAATGTTGTTGGTTCAATTTTTACACCAGTTGTTTAACAATCAATGTAGAAATAATGACATGAAATACAATTACTGTAGCAGTGTATCCTTTTCCTTTTCCTTTCACGTGTAAGGGGATTATGCCTTAGATAGGTATATACCATATTACATAGGCAAAAATCTTTTCTTAGATTCATGCAAATTAAAACATCTCAACACTTTGTCTAGATATATGCATTAATTCAAACCAAGTAGTTTCAATTATTTATCTTCTTAGATCCCAATACCTAGGAAATGGGTTGTCTTGCCTAAGTCCTTTATAGAAAAATAATTCCTTAACTATGTCTTTACACATTGTAGGGTAAAGGTTCATTTCTGATGAGTAGTATGTCATCTACATATAATAACACAAAGAAAATTATTCTCTCACTATCCTTATTATAAACCCAAGGTTCATCTTCATTTTTTATGAATCTAAAGTGTCTCATATCATCATCAAAACAAAGATTTCACCTTCTAGAAGTTTTCTTCAATGCATAAATCGATCATTACTACTTATCTTTCAAGTATCCTTTGTATTTGTGACACCCTTTACCCCATATACATTTTTATTTTATATACAGATTTTTAAAAACTTTAATACAAGATAAATGCATCACAAAACCTTAATACTTTAAATTGTGGCAAAAATAATTAATACTAAATAACATGCATTGGTTCTCTAATAATTGTCATATTTTCATATATTTTGTTGTATTTTAAGGGCAATTGTATGATATTTTTATAATTTTGAGCTTTGTTATGTTCCCTTTTGTAAAGTTTTTAATAAAAGTTTGGTTTAGTTAGGAATTTTTAGTATATACCCCTTTTAAGCTTGATATTGGGTTATGTTATGATTTTAGAAACTATGATGAAGCATTAGAATAAGCTATGGAGATGTTTCAAAAGGATTTGATGCATTAAGGAATTTTTCAGTTGAAGTTTAGAGCTTTAAAGGTCTTCAAGAGAATTAAAAGGTTTATGGAAAGTCTTAGGACTACACTTGTGCAACCAAGGCGTGCACCTATGCAAGATTCAAAATTTCTAAATTTACAAAAGGTAGAAATTGCACACCTATGCACTCAAATTGGACACCTGTGCAAGTTTCAGATTTCCTGAAATTACTCAAGGCCAAGAGTTGCACACCTGTGCACCAATGCAAAGTTCGGATTTCCTAAAATGCTGAAGGCCAAAAATCGCACACCTATTCATTCCAGTTGTGCACTTATGCATCAAAACTTGCCATAATTAAATTTGTTTTTCTTTTTTTGATTTCTTTTGGGCTTAAAACCTTATTAGCCCATAAACTTAAATAGGGATTATTTATGATGTAATTGGTAACAAACACATTGGACATCAAGAAGATATGAGATCAACATAGGATTGATGTTTTTGGAATCATCCTCCATTCTTTCTTCATCTATTGTTTCTTCCTCATGGCCATGAGTAGCTAAGTTCTTTATTCGTTTGAATTTAATGTAGTTGGACCTTATTTTATGTAATTATTACCTTTTTCTATTCAATAAAAGTGTTGTTATTATTCTTCTTCTATACTTAATGCTTGTGTTTGGCCTAATCAATCAATTACTTGATTCTATGATTCTAATTGTAATTGAAAAATTCTTTTGGGATTATGAACTAAGAGAGACAATTAATTTTCTTTATGCCTAGGGATAGGTAAAGAGAATTAGTCATTGATAAACCTTTTTTTGTTAATACAAGTCGTTTGGTTATATTAATTCAAGGAATTGATAGTATAATCAACAAACTTAGGCTCTTTTGTTTAAGAGATTAAAGTTAGAATACATTTGTGGGTTGATAACATGAACTTTATTAAATAGGAATAAGTAGTAATTGCATGATAGGAAGTCCAATGAAGTTAAATCCCAATGATTTATTTCAATTGTTTTAAATCTAGTTTTCTATGTATACTAAGCATTTTTCAAAACCAATTCTCTACTTTTTTTCTATTTTAATTTCTTTGCAATTGTCTTTTAATTTAAATTTGAATTCTCTAATACTCAGTTTATAAATCATAATTTTAATTACCCAATTATCATACAAGTCTCTAAGAAGACAACTTTACTTATCACTTTATTACATACACAATTTGGTACACTTGCCAAAATTTACCAAACACTCTCCAAAGGCCATATAAGTCCAGTTTTAAACTATTACAAGTTACAAAAACATAACTCCACAAAATTAAACATAAAGCCTAGCCCCGATGTCATAGTTTATCATAGTATTACAACCCATAAAAAATATAAAATATGTTTATACTCATTAGGTCTAAGCCTCCCTTCCAACATCATCCTCAACATGGTTGAACCTTACCTAAAAATGGCAATCAGCCAAAAACACAAACAACACAAACAAATAAAGGAGTGAGATACATCTAACCGTATATAATAATATAAATATGGAAGAAAATTAAATCATATAGAATCACACGTGGCACACCAATCATACCATAGCCATACATGCATTATGATGCAAAATCAATTTAAGACTTTAGGTGCATCTAGTACTAGTAAAAACAATTGTGAACGAAGCTTAAGAGGACATGCAATTGATGAATTTCCACACCATATGGAATCCAACACTACACTCTCAACCAACATGAGATTGTCACCGACATGTTAGGGTTAACCAATATTGCAAGGATACTCCAACTCATGGGATCAACATGAGCTTAAAAGAGATTCCAAACTAAATAACACCCCAAGGCTAGAGCTATACTTCAACTCATCCATAGCCTCCCTACTCCTCCTTACTTGAAAAGAAGCAAAATACACATAAGTAACACTTCTTTTGACACCAACTCATAGCTTTGATGTGGTTTTGAGTGATGATCCTATCGTTGACTCTATGATGATGCAATCTCCAAGAGAGAAAAAGAATATAAGTTTTATAATTTTTTCTCTAGAAGAAAGTAATATGTTTCTTTTATTTTGATTAAATTTAAGGTATTAGTTATATATTAGATAAATGAGCTTATGGACCATAATACAAGACCTAATACTTGGCCCAAAAACTCTTTATTTTCAACCATTAACATAAAACCATTTTTGACTCCGTTAATTTTATAACCCAAAATAAAAAATGTAATTATCTAATAAAAACCTTTTGTATACTTATTTTGTTTAAGATAATTCAAAATATAATATTTAATAAACAACATATTTATGTAATTACTAAGAAAACATTTTTTAGGGTGTTACAACATCAATGATAAATGCCTCTAGCTAAATCATACATAAACACATCCTCAAGAAGATTTCCATTAAGGACAACAATCTTGACATTTATCTATAAGATATGGTAATCATGGTATGTTGTAACAACAAGATAATTCAAACTAATTTAAGAATTGCAACTAGAGAAAATGTTTCATTATAGTCTACACCATATATTTAATTGAAACATTAGTGATCAATCATGTCATAAAAGTAGAAACACCTAAAGACAATAAGGAACAAACTTATAAAAGGACAACAACTAATAATCAACAATACACTATATATATACATACACACACAAAAGTTTGTTTCTAGTCATTTTTTAAAAAGAAAAGGAAATTCTTTGTCCTTTATTTTAAAAAATATGCCAACTAAAACCTAATCACTAACCTTGTCCATGTGTTGTTGCATGAAAAATTACCTATTGAATCAGTTAGTTGCTTCAACAAGATTCCAAAATGAAGGTCAAATGATCAATGTTGAAGAGGGAATTCTATGCTTCAACAATGGATTCCCAAACTACTAAAGGAAGTGTTTGGTGTAGGTGAATCAAGAAAAATGTAGACAATGCTTAAAAGATTATAAAAGCAATAAAAAAAATGCAATAAAAATGAATGGATAAATGACTTTATTTTGAATTTGAAGTTAAAGGTCCTTTTTCTAGTTTCTACATATCAAATATTTTTAGAAATTACCTATATATAACAACTAATATTAACTATTGAATGCATCATTTGGCAATTTAAACTCATGATCCTCAAATTCTTTGTTTTTTTTTTATCTCTTTTTCATTTTTCACATTCACATTTTCAACCATATCTTTCATATTTTAGCAACCCCTTTTAATTAAATAAATTTTGTTTAATTAATTTTCCTAGGCTTCCAAAATTAAGTTAATGGGCTCATTCTTGTTTTTTAGCCCAATTAATTGATTCAATAGCTCTTTCTTTACTACTAATATTAGTTACTAAAATTTAGATTTTTGTTACCAACATGAAGCAACTAATAACAATATCATGTCAACATTATACATGTGAACATTTAGGATGATGTAACATCCATGTGATTACCACATGACATCCATATTTTATCATGTGATAATTGATTTTTTTTTTCACCAGTAGAAATTTTAAAAATTTGATTTTAATCTCTATAAAATTTAAAGTTTGATTTTAATTTCTATAAATTTAAAGTTTGATTTCTGTCGTTACAAAATTTATATGTTTGGTTTTAATTTCTAAAAATTTAAAGTTTAATCCCTAAAATTCAAAGTTTGATTTAGATCTTTAATTTGTTAACTAATTTAATTATTTTTAAAAAATTTAATATTTTTTCATTCATTTTCACATTCATTTTAATTACTAACATAATCATATAATATTGTTGAAATCACAGTTGTGAGTTTAATTGAAAACTAATTATCAAACCACTTCGATCAACCCTCCAAACCAATCATATATAGAATCATTATTTGTGCAGTGTTCAACTTTAATGTTAAGTCAAGTTTTTATTAAAAAATGCTAGTAACACATTAAACAAATGACGACCAACAAAAAGTTGCCAAACAAATTAAACTATTTTACGTAATGACAAAATTTATATCTCTGGTAAGAATTTAGTGTATTGTAAGTTAATTTAAAAATTTATGAAATATAAGATAATATATAAAGTTTAAAGTATATTTAGAAAAGTTATATATATTACGTTACAAATTGAAAGAAATAAATCTTATGAGTTTTAATTAATATATCTAAGGTTTATTAATTATTCTTTTAGTCCTTATACATATAATATATTTAATTTCTTTTAATCCTCATCATAGAAATTAAAAGGAATTAAAATGATATATTTAGAAATTAAAAAATAAAAAAATATTTTAAAGACTAAAAATAAATATTTTTAAGTATAATAATTAAAAAAAAACTTTTATAACTAAAAAATAAAAATGATTACTTAAATCTGTATATAATGGGTTCCCCTGCTCTTGGCTACGCCAACCCTTTTGTTTTGCTGATACTGCTATTTGTTATTCCAACATCACCACCGGAACAAAAACACGAAGGTTTCTCGTAAAGTGCACTTTTGTCCATTTTTGTTTTCTTTTTCTTATTTCTATCTTTCTATCACTCTGCGTTGCGCTCTGGAGGATGTGAGAAATTGAGAACCATTTACGCTTGTATTGTTGGTGCTGGAATCTTTGCAGGAATTTTGTTCTTCTGGATAAGAGGTATGTATTTTTTCTCTGCAACATCTTTGTGAATTTCTGATTGGTGAATGTTGGATTTAGCTGCTTGGGTTCTCTTACTCGAATTCTGATCGACCATAGTTATTATCTTGCAAATCAATTCAAATTAAAATATAATATATGAGTTCTATTTATTGTCATTTGAATTTGAGAAAACACATGACTTAATCCCTTCAAACTCATTTGAAAATCCGGGTTAACTCAAGTGGTTAAAGATCTAGTATGATTTCTTACCAATTTTTTTACAAGTGTGGGTTCGAATTCTCTTACACCATTTTTTTTTTGGGAAACCTTTTCTAAAAAATTGGAATGGATACAAACACGCAGAGTCGGTTACCAAATAATAGGTTGGAGAAAGAGGGTGACATGACCCAATAGTAAATAGTATGGTTAAAGGATTGTGTGTGATCATAGCATTTCTCAAGAAGAGGAATAGTAAAACGTGTGGTTAAGGGAGTGTGTCAAAAAATGCGACCATAAAACATTCCTCTTTTAAAAAATTCTCTATTGCTTAGGCTCTAATTAAGTAACTACAGTTGAATGAAATTATTTATAATTATCTGTATACTTATCATTGATACCTTACTCCATGGTGTTAAGGTACTTCTCTATTTTACCATTTTTAGTTACTAAAACAAAACCTTAACAACCTGTTTGGTAAGAGAGAAATTAGAGGTGAAGAGAGGGTGAATCAAGTTAAATTATTTGGTAAAGTGAGAAAAAAGGTATAAATAATTTTTAAAATGATAGATTTTATTATATTATTTTTCATCAATTTTTAATATTTTTTTTGTCTTTTTATATCTCTTTTCTATACTTCTTCAATCAAATATTTTTAATTTTTATTTTATTTATCATTTTTCATTCATCTTCTTTATTTCTATGTATCTTATTTTTCTCCCATCTATCAAATTGGACATAAAACTCATTTAGAAAATAGTATTCCATTTATGCCTTACCATTAAAGGTTGAGCAGACGTCAATTCAGTCCTTAAAAAAAATATAATCGATGACTTTGTTTTTGTTAATAAGAAAAACATATGATATAAAAAAATATTTATCTAAATTCATTACTCTACATCTATTTTAGTATGTAAGATGTTATTTAAAATATGAATAAATAGCTATTATTAAATTACATAGTGGGAAGACATTTTTTTAATGAAAGTAGGAGTGAAAAAATAAATAATTATCAAATATTTTTTCAATATAAATAGTTAAGATTAAAATATAAAAATACCAATGAGATGAGACAAACATAAATAATAATTTCTTGTTTTCTGTCTTCTCAGATAAAACAATTTTTTACTCATTAAGTAGATGTTCACAAATTTTATGAATATTCATGGATGTTTATGAGTATCTAAGAATATTTTTGAAATATAATTTTTTAAAATTAAACAAATAAAAAATAAAAAAAAAAACTATGAAATAAATATTTATATTAAAAAATAATTTTAAGACACATATTTATCTTTAAAATCGTGGTCATACACATACTCCAATAATCATATTGTATATGTATAAGTTAAGTTTTCACACCCTCTATGCATTGAATATTTGTAGATATGTATAGACAATAAATATTTTTTTAAAATAAAAGTGAGTATTTATTTTGATTACATATGATATGAGTACTATTTGTGTACCTTATTCTAATAGCTAAATAGGCTCAATCTTAAGAGGGGTAAAGATTTATCTTCTAGGTATACAAATTTCCGTGTCTTCTCATGTAGGAGTAAGAGTTATAAGAGGTTAAAAAAAATGTGTGATACTAATGTAAATGAATAAGATCCATTTGAAGGATATTTTTGAAGTTGTTACTATTTTTTTATATAAATCAAATTTATAAATAAATATTTTCATCACCAATAAACAAGGAAATAATGAGATTAAAATTATTAAAATGTGAGATCATAATCACACCTATATGCTATAATATTAATTGTTAAACATTTATGTATTATAATTTTTATTATGAGTATTTTTGTTATATTAAAAAATTTGATCTCATTTTATTTTATAATTTTGTTTGTGTATGTTTTATTTCATTTATATAATTTATTTATAATTATATAAAATTATATTTCTTTTAAATACATATGTTTTTAAATAATTTATATTAATATACTTATACTTGTGCTGATATTCGATATGGATATCATAATCATATCCATGCAATATAGATATTTATACTAAAAATAAATTAAAATAACTTATTTTATATATAATTAAAAATATTTAATTAATTTTAAATTATGAATGTCCGAGCAAGTACGTTGCTACTCACCTTATTAATAAGAAATTAAAGAAAAAAATATTTATTTAACACTCAAATGATATATTTCAACTTTCGATTACACAAAACCAATTATTTTCAAAAAAAAAAAACACAAACAATAACTCAAAAATAGAAGAAATAGAAAATAGAGAAAAGAAGAAATAAAGACGCAACAATCCATAGTTGATTAATGAGTCAATGAAAATTCGACACAAAGATCATAGCTTAGATCTTTGATGTAAGATGTTTTATCTCAAGAACCAGAAAGAGTTTCGATCTCTCTGAAACAAAACTTAATCTTAATTATCATAAAAGTGTTGTTAAATGATTAAACCAAGTTATTTACATTCTTAGGTATAACTATGAGTTGAAACATTGATTTAAGTGGTTGTGAGCTTCAAGAGACGCAACTTAACCCACTAACCATCCTAATTACATTCAAATTAAGAAAAACACAGGAAACAAAATGACTTGACTCTGTCGCGGTCGCTTAAATGAAAAGGAAAACTTGCTTAAGTGAAATATGATCCCCAGAGGAATTGGGCATCTCGCTTAAGCGAGTTTACAGGTTCGCTTCCAATCAGTTTTTTATCACAAATTTTGCTTGAGCCAGAAAAGACCTTCGCTTAAGCGAATCCTGAAACTTCAACAATCTTTCAATAAAGCTTTAATTGACTTCCTTTGTGGTTCCCTCACTCTTCACTCTTAGTTAGCATAATCAACCATTAATTAATGTTTTTGTGCTATGCCTCTTGGATGTGTTTGCTCTTTACCCTTGTCATCGGTCCTTTTAAGTTTTGAAATTCTACTTCAAATTTCTTCTTATTCTTATCTTTAATCTTCATGGATAAACTTCTATCATCTGATATCCATAAATATTTTTTATTTTTTTATTATCAATACATACAAATCATATGAAAATTTTTAAAAATTACATAACTTATTCCAATAATTACATTCATATATAATTTAGATTTATTTCTCCCACTTTTGTATAAAAAGCATAATCTGATGTATCCCATCTGTGTGCTTTTGTGCGCGTCTAAGAATATTTTTTAAGAAACTCACAGAAAAAGGTGGTAGTTAAGTCATCAGAATGAACGGTGGCAACTGAAGATCTTTCTATATTATGGAATAATTGTAGATGATACGATGATGGCAATTTGGCACGGATGTACCTTCTGTGATGGTTAAGTTTGCAAAATAAAGGGAAACAAACTAAGTATTCCTAATAAAGTTGGAATCAGATATTTATGTCACTTTCAAGTCACTTTGGTCGGACTTCTAAGATTCCATTCAAGTGCTTGCTGCTATGTTACGAGTTACAAATTCGTGGCGAAGCTTCATTGTCATTTTTTTGGGTATGATATGCATGGGCTTGTAAAGCCTAAATATGTCTCTTCACAACGTGGAATTTTCTTGTTGCTTGATTTCATGTTTGGAACTATGTGGATTGGACGTGGAGATTACATTAATATAAATAGCATAAGAAAGAACATGCTAGTTGGCGTGAGTTGTAAGGGCTCTCACCCATTAAGCAATAGATTGAGGATTGGATTCTCAGTTCTTGTGAATGGAGAAAACTTAGTTGGGAAGGATCTTTTTTTTTTTTTTCTTCTGAACTACAGAGGAGATTAATCCCTATATTCAATAGGGAACACTCATTATAGAAAAAGAAAAAACAGAATGAACACTTAAACCGTTGACTAAAATCGCCTCTCCATTTACTTAATTTTTTATACTAGTGAGCTTTTCATTCATTTTTATATAGAATAAAGTAGTATATTAATTATTCTTGAGATTTTATAGAATTATATAAATATCTTCTACTTTTATCTATCTCTAAACTAATTCTTTTAATTTTTTAAAAATATATCTCAATATTCTTTTTTACATTACATTAATCTTCTTTAATTGTTTAGATTAAATTATCCTTAAAAAAAAGTTACTGTAAATATTGAAAAAGTAAGAAATATTAATATAATTTCATAAAATTTTACGTGTGACTAATATAATTTACTCTTTTATATAAGATTATTTTGTCATAAATATGTTTATATATCATTATATATGACAAAAATTTTCAATTTAAAAGATAACTTGGTGGGGAAAAAAAGTTAAGAATATATTTTTTAACACACTTTTTTTTATTAGTTGTAATTCATTAAAAATTATAAAAATTTGTGTTTTATGTCAGATTTAATTTTATGTTTCCCTAGAACTTCTAGAGAGTATATTTAAAGAGTATGTTATTAAAACACTACACAGATAAAATTAAAAAGTTATGTATATTAAGCTAAATGCCAAAATTTATATAAAGTATTTGTGACCCCTCCATATACATTATTGCCCACCGAGCATTACATGAAAGATGGTGGTATGAGGGTGATTATAGCCAGAAAGAAATCGATATATCACATAATATTCAGAAAATAATCACTATAATATGCAGGCTTTGGAACTTAGTAAAGTAACATGAACAACTTTTAACCAGACGAACCATCTTGCTTTCTGGGATCCAACCCAAATAATTGTGAATTTTGTTACTCTATTTGTAAAGTAAAATGCTTTACTGCGTGCTCAAGAGAAAGGAAAAGGTAATAGCATTTTATATTTCCACTATGGCATTAATATACACTCCTCTGGATTCTTCAATGTACACATCCAGGTTTTGCACCGAAAATGTCTCCTTTTACTGATGCCATGATTCTCTTGTCATCCTCTTTATTCTTCTCTTTCTCTTTCTCTCTCTGCATTTCATAATCTATTGGACAAGGAACGTTCATGCTTAACTTGTAGTTATTCCTAAAGTCATGTTCAAAGGTCAGGAAATGATACACGTTGATTCTTTTACACATGCTTGGAAGAATGTGTGCCTAAAGCATTGCATTAAGTAGTGCTCTATTAACCCTCCACTGATGACATCATGGTTTTAAAATATGGTTTTGATTGTGCTATGATTTTCAAAATTATGAAAAATTACAGGTATAAATATGGCATATGTGGATATGCACTTCATAGAACTATTATGCACCACAACATATAGCATTTATCTAACCGATGATGGGATCTTTCTTAGGAATTGCACAATTCATTTGATTCCTTTGCTGTATGGTTTCATTAGTTACTAGTGACCTGTTTTGCACTATGTGGCTATATTATATTGTATAATGCAAATTGGAATCTGCTGAAGAAAGTAATGGTTCAGTTTCTTCCTCTGACTAGACTTTTTTCACTTTGTTAAAGGGAAAACGAGGCAAGGTGTTGACTGGGGAAGTTGATTGAATGGCAAAAGTTTGTTGGCCATATTTTGATCCGGAGTATGAAAACTTCAGCAACAGAATCAACCCTCCAAGGTTCATTGTTATCTTCCCTTGAATTACAACTTGGTTTTCTTTTCTATTCCTTTTTCCTTATAATCTGCAAATTATGTAGATTCCGTTGGCATTTATGGATATTTAAGCCTTTTTGGATTTTCCTGTGTAGCTTAATTGCTTTAACACAATCTTAATGTGAAAAGGAAAAAAAAAAAAACATAAACTGCACGACATAAAATTAAAAGCTTCAGTAATTCTTAACTAGCCTTTGTTATATAAGATGTCATCAATCTAATCCTCTCTGGAGTCATAGGTTAAACTCCCTGCAGAATTGAGGTTTGTGGTGGGGGAAATTCTAATACCCATAAGAAGTGACTCTTTGATGGTAACTCTGTTTCCACTTCGCAGGGTCTCTGTGGACAATGATAGTTGCCATGATTGTACACTGATCAAGGTATAATTTCTCAAATGATTAATTATGATAATGATATTTATCATGGCCTCATTGTGAGTCATGATTTGGCAGCTCAGCATCTTAGGAAACCTATCTAGCCCAAGTGGATTTTTAAAGTTACTTTATTAACCCTATTGCCCTATTTTTTTCAAACTACATTGAATGAAACTTTATTCTTATTCTTATGTGCCAAATGAGATTTTGTTGTCCCCCAGTCAATTCTTTGACCAAGTCAAAATCTTTAGCCAAATTTCACTTGACAAGAACATTCTCATTCTACCCACAAGTGATACCTACGAATTTGTTGATTGCCTTTGATTAGAAACTAATCTTAAGCTGTATTTTGATCTACATTGGATGTTTGAACTGAAAAGTTAGCTGAAAATTTGAGTTGAAAATCTTATTGAAGAGATAGAAATTCTGTTAAAACCCCATTAAGTCGAATACTAAAAGATTAAGTTATGCAAAACATTATGCGGCCCCGAGTGGCTAGCATCATCAGAACATTTTTCTTCCGTAGTTCTTGAAAGAATCATTAACATTCACATAAGTTGGTGTAATATCTAATGGATTATTTTTCTTTTTTTCATTTCCAAAATTAAAATGCAGCTTGATAGTATTAACAAACCTGGAATTCTGCTGGAAGTGGTGCAAATCCTGACAGACCTTGACTTCATAATTACCAAAGCTTACATATCTTCGGATGGTGGATGGTTTATGGATGGTATGTTCGCGATTGAAACTTGAATCGGTAATGAATTGACTACACAGATTTGTCCTGTCCTTGCTTGTTGTTAGCCTAATAAAAGCTGCTAATTATTGAGAACACTGGTTGCTATCAAGATGCTCTTCATTATTTTTTGTTTTCTCTTGATTATGTATGAATATGTTCATGAAGTATTTCTCTCTGTCTATGCATATTTGAGCCAAAAAGAGGTAAAATTCATTGTTTAGTACATTAAGTATTTCTACAGAAAACTGCACAGTTGTAATTCTTATGGACATATTTACTTGAAGATTTTCTTGTAAATAAAGATGTATTTATAGCTAAATCCACTCCATATTCAAACAAGTATTTAGTAATTAATATGTTTACCTAATGGAATAAACAGTATTTCATGTCACGGATCACCAAGGAAAGAAGATAACAGACAGAAAAACGATTGACTTCATTGAAAAGGTATTCATCTGTCTCCTCTATATATGATATATTCTTACAGTAAGATATGAATGTGATAGAAATCTAACAAACATGAAAAGATTCAAATTGTTGATGCAACAAATTGAAATAGCATAACACATTGAAGAGTTACTTAAATGGAGTATTATATGGGCAATAGACTTTATCTGTCTAGAAAATAAACCAAACATGATTGCCAATTCTTATTTTGTTCTTTCAAAAAGCATCAATAGAAGTATAGACCAAACACCTAGTCTCAAAACCAGATATGACCTGCACCTGTCTCTCATTTTTTATTCTCCCATGCACAACCAAACTTGGAGAGAAATTCTGCACTCACCTAGGAACTTCCTCACTCACTAGGAAATCCCCTAGTGATATTGCTGATAATTCTTAAATCTTACGAAACAATTGACCAGGTTCATGCTAGTAGCTAGCTCCCCTTCCATATCCATAAGTAACTACATATATATAGCAGAATTGGACCTTTGGAGAGACATAAGTAGATAACACACATAAAATGCTGAGAACTATTAGCTATTTGACAGGTTCTAGGACCAAAGGGCCAGAGCACAGAAGGGGAGAAGAGTTGGCAAGGCAAAAGGGTTGGAGTCCACTCAATTGGTGATCACACAGCCATTGAGCTCATCGGTAGAGACCGGCCCGGTCTCTTGTCTGAGATATCAGCAGTCCTTGCCAGCCTCGAATTCAATGTGATTGCAGCTGAAGTTTGGACTCATAACAGGAGAATAGCTTGTGTCCTTTATGTCAATGATGCTACAAACCAAGCCATGGATGACTCAAAAAGATTGTCTATTATGGAGGAGCAGCTTAACCACATTCTACGTGGGTGTGAGGATGATGAGAAAGTGGCTAGGACCAGTTTCTCAATGGGTTTCACCCATATGGATCGGAGGCTCCACCAAATGATGTTTGCTGATAAGGATTATGAAAATGCTGGAGTAACAACAGATGTTGATTGTCCTCCTTCTTTTAGGCCAAAAATCAGAATAGAACGTATTGTGGAAAAAGGTTACTCGGTGGTTAGTGTGAGATGCAAAGATCGGGCAAAATTGATGTTTGACATTGTTTGCACTCTCACTGACATGCAATATGTGGTTTTCCATGCTACAATTTCATCGGAAGGGCAATATGCATCCCAGGTATACATCATTTATTAACAATAATCCATTCTATACTTTGATTTACCTATCACACATAAATACACTTCTCACTAACTCAGTATCCTCAATCGATCTACTAACCGAAGTCTTAAGGGTATAAATGTAGTAATAGTTTGTGAGAAACTGCAAAGATGAAACAATTCATACAAGGAAGTAATCGAAAAATTATAACTTCTCTGAAATGTCATTGTAAACAAATTAGATATAACGGTAAGTATGACTTTTAAGATAATCATTGTTAATAAACTTATTATACATAACAATTTGTCATCGGATGATGGTATAAAATCATTCATAGCAATGTATAGAATATTTACTCTTAAGAAAATTAGAAGTAGAAAGACCAAATTGAGAAATGTTGTGAACTAATAAAGTGTTGGTGTGGCAATGTTAGGAGTACTTTATCCGGCACATGGATGGATGCACGCTTGATACTGAAGGAGAGAAAGAAAGGGTCATTAAATGCATTGAAGCTGCTATTCAAAGAAGAGTTAGCGAGGTAATGTACAGTTTAAAATTGATTTCTGTATGTTCTTTAACTCATACCAAAAAAAGAAGACGGGGGTTCTCAACTTAGTAAGTCCTTTGATTTCATGAGATGGTTTTCTAATTATCTTTGCTTTAACTAGTGGATTAATTTTTTCTCTTGACCCCTCTTTTTCTGAAGTCGCCGATCTACTACTCTTCTTTTCTGCTCATTTCTTTCTTTCCCTCTTTCTTTCTCTACATCAGAAAGTCTTCTGAGTTTAACCCAATTAATACATTTTGCACCTGCAGCTATCTACTTGTATTGTTGCGAATGGTACGGCAGATATATGGGGCTAAGTCCACTCAGATTGCATGTGACCATCATATCCACCTAGTGATGGTCTTTTGTCTTCAATAGAGCATTAGAGCTTAAGATCATATATGCTCCACGTAATATCATCTCATCCACATCCCTCTAACTCGAAAAATTATTACATGGAACAAAAATACTGTATATGGTCCAATCAATCTTTAAGTGACATATAATTAACTTTTTTTAGTTCCTTTTTAAAAATTAAAAATTTTAGCTATATGTTACTACATGAAGATTAATAAGGACCATTGACACATTGGCAGACTATGTAATAATTTTTCGTATGACCCTAGAATAAAAAATAATAAAGGGAAAGTTTGTTTTGCTTTGTTTGATCATATGAAAATTGAGTGTGTGACAAATGTATGTCACTATCAGTCATATGCTGGAACAGCATACACTTCCGTGACAAATGTCACTAACCCTATTTGACATTTTATGCATACAATTATTATCACCATCGCTTTAGCATTGATTCTATGGATGATGTACACAGGGTGTGAGCCTAGAGCTGTGTGCAAAGGACAGAGTGGGGTTGCTATCTGAAGTGACAAGGATTCTAAGAGAGAATGGCCTAACAGTTAGTAGGGCAGGTGTGTCAACCGTAGGGGAGAAAGGCCTAAATGTATTCTACGTGAGAGATGCATCTGGGAACCCAGTAGATATGAAGATCATCGAAGCATTACGCAAGGAAATTGGACAAACAGTGATGGTCAATGTGAAGAGGGTACCTAGCAATGCCAAAGCACCAACTGAAACTCGAGGATGGGCCAAAACAAGCTTCTTCTTTGGGAACTTGTTGGAAAGGTTCTTGACTTGATAATGAAAGTTGAGAATCATGCCACTGCTTGGTGAAGGACACATCAAAATGTATATATTTAAGAATAGGAATAAAGTGGTTGCGTGTCAGAATTTGCTAGGACTTGAACTTGGTCCCTTTGAATTTCAAACCAATGCTTTATATGATGTAACTTATATTCAGTCTTTCCGTTTGCATGCCCGTCTCTCAACATTATCCTAATTTTTAACTCAAAATTTCTGGAACTCAGTTTTAGTATTTTGGATTTAGTGTTTTAAAGTTCAGATAGTTCATCAATTTGATTAAAGTATTAAATTATTGGATTATTGGTAATTAGTCATAATAGCTAAATTACTAAATAATTTTCATGTTTTAGATTTAATTTTGAGTGTTATTTTTTTTATTAAATTTATTAAAAAAATAATAAATACTAATTCAATTAAATTGGTTCATTGGTTCAACCTAATGATTTATCATTTCAACCACATAACCAATCGA
Organism: Pachyrhizus erosus; assembly: GCA_026544285.1. Classification (NCBI taxonomy): domain Eukaryota; kingdom Viridiplantae; phylum Streptophyta; class Magnoliopsida; order Fabales; family Fabaceae; genus Pachyrhizus; species Pachyrhizus erosus. The sequence goes on along the minus strand of JAMLFT010002145.1, from coordinate 4,248 downwards.
ATCAAACTAACTTAAATCAATTCAAATTGGGTCAAAACATATTCAATCTAATGAGTGGTTGAGCCGATTATTTCATCGATTCTCAATTTAATTGATCTGACTGATCAATCTAAGCTAATTTTTAAAATTATATTTGGTTTACATGTGTCTATTTATGTATTCTTTAAGAGTTAATTTTGTACAAAAGTTGTTAGAACCAAATGACATGGACAATATATAACTCCTCAAAATATGTGGTTTAATTATTAAAAAAATATTATAATTTGATAGAATTAATGGTTTATATAAGCCATGATAACATATTTAAACTTTTAGAAGCATGAAAAAGATAATATTTCTAACTTAGACGTAAAAAGAATAAAAATGAATTAAACATCCAACGCACCAAAAGTGACTTATAAAATACTTGCAATAGCTAAGAGTGACAGATTCATATACTTGTTTTGGTTAGTAGAATCTCTCTCAAGTTATCAAAGAAATAGACGTAGCTCATATTGAGTAAGCCAATATAAAGCAAGTGTTTTATTTTTTATTTTTCCCAATTCATGCTTCTTCAACGTTGTGTTTATGAACTATTTTTATCCTTATTTTTGTCTTTTCTAAAATATTTGCAAAAATATTTTTTTTAAAAGCACACACACAATTCAACCTTTTCCTTCTTCTTGTGTGTGTCTAATCCTTCAAAAGTTAAGGGATGAATATTAATTATTAGATTATATTATAAAAATTTCATATAAAAAAAACTTATATTTTTTAAGTTATCATTTAACATTAGGATGTAGTGTAAAGTTGACTAAAAAATTTGGTTAGATTGTAATTTTGATCCTTTCTTAATTCTAGATTGTGATTTTGGTCTTCATATTTTTTTTTCTGCAGCTTAGTCCTCAAATTTTAGAACATTCACAATTATAATTTAACCCTCAATTTAGCAAAAAAATAAAAATAAAAAATAATTAAAATTCAATTAAACATTTGTACATCATAACTTTAAAAAAATGGTATTAAGTTCAAACAATGTACATATTAAATGATTCATTAATTTCCTGCATAAACTTTTAACAATCTAATAATTTGAATAGTATATAGATTCAGGTTGGTGTTATTATTGCTCATCCTATTACTGGAACATTGTGTTGATGGTGTCGTTGTTACTCTTGCTTTTGCTACTAAAATATGTTGTGTATCTTAAGTAGCAGGAACGAGAGGACAATATTAACAAGTAACTGCAACTGGTGATTCAATTACTCATTATCCTCTCTTGACTAACAAACCTACTCTTTCAATTAGACAATCTCCTTTGAATCATGAGAGCAACTATAACATATATGTGTCTACTGTGTGAGATTATCCCTACATCAATAATCACAAGCGAGTTTTTCAGTCCTATAAATTTGTACTCTTTATCTTACTATCAGTAAGAGTAACTCAACTTCGAGTTTAAGATGTTTGTTTTAAGATATGATACAATATTCTTAACAATGGTATTACTGGAATGTTATTCCTAGAAATATTTAAAAATGTGTTTAATTAGATTTTATTATTTCTAGGAATATTTTTAAATTTTCAAATAATAAAAATAAAAAATAAGAGATAAAATAGAAGTTAAGAGTGATTTAAAAAATAATTTCTTACATTCTGATAGGAATACAACTTATTCATCCCTGATCGTAGGAATAAAAATGAAACAAATCATGTTGTAAGCATTTTCTTGAAAAAAATACAAGAGAATATACTTTTAAAACTCAAAACAAACATGAAAATACTACATCAAGAATGAATTCTTAATATGTAAAACAAATGCACTTTAAGTCTTTCTTCCTCTACAAGATTTAGGGAGAGGATTCTAACCCGCCAATGCAAGATGCAATCTCAAACCTAGCTTAAGAAAATTTAATCTCAAATTCTTCCTATTATTCGTTATGCATAAATAGAGATGTTATTTCATAAATATAATAAGCATTGTTAAAATGAAAAAAAAAAAAAAAAAAAAAAAAAAGATATGCAAGATTCGAAACTCATGTATGCCTGCTTAAATCTCTCATCCACAAACTGACCAATATTTGTTCGTATATGGGTTTCGTGAAATACCTAATCAACATGTACAGCGAACGACCCAACTCCTCTACTTGCAAATAAAAGCATTAGCAATATGTTTTAGATGAATGGGAAAAAAAAAAAAAAAAAAAAAACATGTTTTTTAATGTACTTACCATGCAAATGAGTGCTCGTGTGTGCTGATGGAGCGACGTAAGTGCAGGCTCTCACCCTTTTGAATGCTCAATTTTTTTGGACTTAAGCACAGTTTGAGCAAAAATTAGGTAGATTCCAATTGGCTAACAAACTATTCCACACTTTATTAAACATTCATTTTGACTTCTTTCCAGTTTTTCGGGCTTCCATAAGCATCTCAAAGTGTTTATGAGAAGTTTTTTAGTGGAAATTCTTCTTAATTTGATCCTCATCATAAATTTCCACCTCATCTTCGTCTACATCAAGAGAAAATAAGTAGTTAATAATGAGAAAATATTATTAAAATACTGGGAAAATTATCAGTTTACCATAAAAAAAAAAATGGATTTACTTCACATATCACAAAATTGGACAAACAATTCTCACCTTCTAATAATGGGCATAAATCTTTCCCTATTAATAAGGTATTTTCTATTTATCAAGACAATCTGAATGCAATCCTTAGTTGTAAATCATGAATTGAAATTAAGGTACCTAATAGTTCAAAATTATTCATTTTTTATTATTTGTGAAAAGAGATATATTATTTAGAAAATAACTAATTAAGTATTTTTATCACCGAATTAAACGTTCAAAATAATGAAATGAAAATTCTGGTTACATGTGAACTAAAGACAAATTAAGGTCCTTGCCACAACTCTTTTAGTTTTAAACCAAAATTTCAATTATTAAATCACGAATGAATCAAATTACCTCTTTAATAATATCATAATTAATTGAATGAATCAAATTAACTACAAATGAATCAAGGTAATTTAATTTTAAAAATTGTTTGATTATTAATCAATCAAGATAACAAATTGAGTAATTTGTTATATAGTAATTGATTTGATTATCTTTTTAATAGAATTATAATTATTCAAATGAATCTATATGTAAATAGAATAATTTTGTAAAAAAAATTAAAAATAAACATGTATATAATTAATCACTCAACAAAATGTTAAATTTTAAAAAAATAACATGATAAAAATTTATTTGTTATGTTATTTAAAAAAAAAAAAGCAACAAAAACTCATTTTTTTTGTGTATCTTAACTAGATACACAGCATAAACAAATTTATGTTGTATTATGTACGGTAAAAAGTTAAGGATATTTTTGTCGTAAAACACGTATCTAAAAAATGGAAGATCTTAATAGCACTGCAGGGAGTGCCTGTAACATCCATTTTTATTAGTAAACATTATAATTAATAAAAATATCTTTATTAAATATTTCAAACTTAATTTCCTTAGTTTGAAAATACAAAATAATTTTTAATCCTCTTGTCGCCAAAATAATTGATTTTAGTATCCTTGGCAATATTAGATACTAAATAAACTAATGTATTAAGCATACAAGTTCAGTTATCCAAAAAATTACAAAATTATCTCGAATTACAGATCAATTAAAATTTATATAAGTCTCAACATAACAAAATATACACTTAAAATATAAAGTACATAATATGTCTTGCATTAAAATATAAAACATCTTAGCAAAAACTTTAAGCTCTAGTCTACTGCCCGATAGGCATCCGCCTCCTCCTCTCCAACTAGAAGTCTTCCTCAAAAGTGAGGTCTCGGCCCCATCACTCCGCAAGGAGATGCATCCAATGTCTAGAAGTCAACAAACTCGCTTCCACCATCTGTATCTAAACAATGAGAGTTGTAGGAGTGAGTCATTCATCCTTGAGTGTAACATCCCAAATCTTGCAATATAATGAGATTATATTTCTAGAATTTATCTCTTACTTATTTTTTATTTAATCCTTTTAGGAAATTAAGTCTTAGAAATAAAATTGATAAATTGTGAATAAGGTTTAGGAAAGAAAGAAAGAAAATAGCATTGTAATTAGTAAGAATATGAACTTAAAAAAAAAAATAAAAGAATTGAAAATATAAAGAAATTAAATTTATAAAATAAAGAAAAAGTGGAAGACAAAAGAAGAATTAAGAATTTAAATCAAAATAAAATTTTTAGAAGATTAAAATAAAATTTTAAAGATTTAAATAAGA
>JAMLFT010002144.1:0-27003 GCA_026544285.1 Pachyrhizus erosus | reverse complement strand
CTAAATATATTTTTAAGAATAACTAAACATATTATAAAAATAAGTTGTTCAACATCTAAAAATATTTTTTGAACTAAAAATTAAACATATCCTTAATATATGTGTAAATTAAAATTTGTAAAAGTATATCAAGTTTTACTTCTCTAAAATTAAATTTTCACACAAAATTTTACTTTCAAATATACTTCTTAAGTGATCAAACATGACGATAAATTAATTTTACTTTTAAACATATTTTTGGAACACTTCTATTAAAATTCTAAAAATACCCTTACAATAAAAAAAGATAAAATATAAATACTTTTAATTAATATTATTCAAACAAATTTCACTTATCAACATACTTAAAAAAAATACTCAATCATAAATTATGTTATAATATATTTTTTGTATCAAACTTAAATTTACACCATATTTTTAATTCAAACATATATTTACATACTTTAATTCAAGCTTTCACTTAACAACATCATGTATAAGTATCCCTTCATTGACCCTTGACAGTCTCAGTTTATCTCCCATTTTCTTTTTCTTCACAAAGTCTGTTTACCAAAGATCACGATTTTTTCTAAATCCTTAAATCCTTATTTTTGTGATTCCATGGTCTTCAAAGTGAAGGGTGATTTTAATTTTGTGTGTTTTTCTATTAAAAAGGAATTGCAGCATTTAGATTCTGTAGCATGTAAACTATAAACCCAAAAAGAGGAAGAATAAGAAAGTAGTATTAAAACGCATAATTTGTGGTTTCAGATCACTCAACAAATCATAAGAAATTATAAGAAATATAAGTTTAATAATAATTAAATTTGCGTAATTTTTGTTTTTATTTTTTATGCAAGTTGTTTGTTTAACATTTTTTATGTAAACTATTTATATTTTATTATCACTAATTTACTATAAATAATTTATATGGACCACATGTTAAAAAAAAAGTACCCAGATAATAATGTTTATACATAATTTATTATAGTATTTTCTTCTACGTAAATTAAAATAAATTTAATCAATTATAGAGTTAGATAAATTTTGTTGTAAATATATGTTTCATAAATTTAAAATTATAAATATGTTAGCGTGATTATTAATATATATATTTTATTTAACTTTAACATCACGGAATTTTTCACTTTGTCTACTTCGAATGTTTATATAGTTTTCTTGCATGTTGCGACCATAATATTCTTAAAGAATAATAATGTCTAGATGATTATTAAAGAATTAAAAAATAACAATGTATAATATTTAATATATTAAAAAATTAAAACAATATATTGTGGTCTTAAATTTAATTATTTATCATAATTAATAAGAAAATGTTTCAAAATTTCTATAACTGTGTTGAATGAGCCAACCAAAATATTGTGGTCTTTTTCATCATTAAAACTTTCCTTCTAAGTTCAGAAGTCATATGTTTCTCTTCTTTTGCAGAACAAATTTGTGAACACGGGTCACAAATATTCGTTGGAAATAATAATTTTTCGAAGTTTCTTTTTATAGCACATATGAAATTATTCCCAACTTCAGATTCATACCAAACATCTTTTTTAAATAATGTTATAAAAATTAATAAATTTATTATAAATGAGATATTATATTAGATGCCAATGTTTTTTCATTATTTTTTTAGTATTATTTATTCAAATTTATTTTTTAATATTAAGTTGTTATAAAAGTTAAAACATCATTGTATTAAATTAATTTTTAACTACTATTTTAATTAATGTATTGTACATAATAAATGTTTATTTTATATTAATAAAATAAAAATTTATAATTTATGATAATAAATAATTTTAAATATATAAATTATATTTTAAATTTATGATAATTTATATTTTAATATATTATTACTTTTAATTATTTTAGTTAAAAATTATTAAATTATTTAGTTAATATTAAAAACATTATACATCAAATGCATATTAAGAAAGTTAAATTTACTACTCAATGATAAAATAGTACTTAAATGAGAGTAAAAACGAAGAAAAAGAAGAATAAAAGTGTGAGAAAAAATTTTAAATCTTAATATATATAGAAAGATTTTTGCACATAATTAATGTATAGTTTTTAAATTGTCTATTCGTATAAATTAGAATAGCTAATTTGATAAAAAAAAAATATTTTTATGAGATATTTTTTAATAAGAGTATTTTTAAAAAGAATAATTATTTTTTTAAAAATTATTATTATTATTATTTTTAATATTTTAAATTGACACTTAAGGTAGAATTGATAGATAAGAAACATCAATTATGTTGTTTTCTTTTTCTTTCTTCTTTTGATAGATTGTACCTATAAGGGGGAGAAAAGTTTTTTATTTATAAAATATTATTTTATTATTTATTTAATATTTTTATATATTTAATTTTCACACACTATTCATATGATAAATTTATAAGATTAAATAATTATAAATTATTTTATATATAAATTTTAAAATAATAATTATAAAAATTAATAATTTCATCATTTAAAATAGTTTACTATTCAATGAAAATATATAAAAGGTTTTATATTGTGAATGTATTTATATTTAATTCAATTTGGGTCCACTAACCAAAGTGGGTAGGAATTACAAGTAACAAGCATCTTGGTCAGCATATCAAGACTACAATATGGAGGTGAAGAAATATTTGATAATGATAATTTACAAGCACTTCCATGTTCAAATAAGTGAAAATAAAAGATAAAATAAAAAGTAAAGTTAAACTTATACTCAAGAGATGAAATCCTTATGTGATGGGAGAAAATTTTAAATCCTTACAATATAACATAATTGACTTGTTTGGTGGTAGAAAGACAGAGATTGCAGGCCAAAAAGTAGTCTAAAACAAATTTATTTACTGTAGCATATTATAAATTACTGTTATTGTAATTTTTAAAATAACTATTGCAACAGTAACAAAACCTTATTATAATTAGTGATTTAATAATATTGTAAAATTATCAGTGTAAAGTGCATTTTCTTATTTATTTTTGAAGGATATAGTAAACAACTATTGTAGGTGTATGATAGTCAAATTCTCTGTTTATTTATTTATTATTATTATATATAGTGTTTATTTATTTAGTTAACATTTAATATTCCGTCATAAGCCAAGTCCAAGAGGTAAGAAGAGCAGAGAAACAGAATCGAAAAACTGAAAAGCAGATAAAGAGAATCTAATCAGAAAAGAGTTGTGTTAAGGGAACATCCTTCTCTTCTGATTCGCGAAGAACTCAACGATCCAATCCAATCGGAAGCAATCAGTCAATTGCTTCCGGCAAGGAGAATGGCTTCGGAGATTGAAATTTCTCCGGCGGACGGTCGCAAGGCTCCCGGCAAGGAGCAGCAAGCCGCCGGCGTCGGAATCCTTCTTCAGATCATGATGCTCGTCTTGTCCTTCGTCCTCGGCCACGTTCTCCGGCGGAAGAAGGTTTACGTTATCCCCGAAGCCAGTGCCTCTCTTCTCATAGGTACCATTCCCTCCCCTCTCTTCTTTCTTCCACTTTTTCTGACCTAAACCTAATTTTCACTCTCCAGGGTTAATTGTTGGCATACTAGCAAACATTTCAGACACTGAAACCAGTATCAGGTTAATTCCATTAGTCATCATTCTGTTTTTGTTTTATTTTAGTTTATTTTCTGGAGCTTACGTTTGGACTGTCAATTTTCCACAGGGCGTGGTTCAATTTTCACGAGGAATTTTTCTTCCTGTTCCTGTTGCCACCGATCATATTATATCCTCATTCATAAATATACTGCTATTTTTTTTTCTCTTGAGTTTTTATTTATTTATTTATTTGATTCATGTCTTCTGGCTACACTGTCTCGAGTTTTTCTTGACTCCTTTATTACTCAGTCTGGGTTCAGTCTCGCACCTGTGAGTCTCTCCACAGTGTTGTCTTTTCTGAACTGTACTTTGTTTTTATAGGCTAGCCTTTTTTTGACTTGGTGTTGATAATGTGATTCTTTTGCAGAAACCCTTTTTCTCAAATTTTGGAGCAATTGTCACATTTGCTATATTCGGTACCTTTATAGCTTCAATTGTAACGGGTATTTTGGTGTAAGTTTTTTTACCTCCCTTTTTAATTTTGTTTATTTTCTTTGGTACACGTGTCATATTACTGCAAATTAGTTATCAATCAATCTCGGATAGCAGTGTGTAACGGCTCACTTTGAAACTTTATAGTGGGAAGGAAGCGGGGTGACCACCATTTTTAAATGATATTAAGGTTGTAAATTGTGGTTGTGGTCATGTTCGTGGTTTCACTGTGATCTTGATATTGTAGGAAATTGTAGACAAATGCGGCTGATTCAGTCCAGATTGTGGTTGTTTTGACCCCAAAAACCTTGATGTTGTGGCTGAAATGAAATCACGCTCGTAGAAATCATACTAGGAGACCGTTCTTTAAACCTTAGTTATATAATACATTGTAAATAGTGTTTACTACACATACCATTTAAATTTGATTAATGGTTTAAATTGTGGTCACAGTCATGGTCATGGTTTTGTTGTGACCTTGATATTGTAGAAAATTGTAGACAAATGCGGTCGATTCAATTCCAAATGCAGTTGTGGTGACCTGGGGACCCCAATAATCTTGATGTCGCAGCTGAAATTGCATTTGCAGACCATTCTTTAAACCCTTAGTTATATAATACATAGTAAACAGTGTTTACTACACATACACATAAATACTCAAAATCAAAACAAAATACCCAAATTTAAAGAAATTCATGATAAATAATAACTCACAATTTACACACACATCACCATCAATCTAGAAGCAAAAAGAATGCAGTAATGAAGTCAGAAAATAATAGATGGTAATGAAATTAATAGAAATGAATATAACAAATTAGATAAAATTTAGCAGAATGTGAACTGGAGTCTAAAGGAAGAAGAAAAAACAGAACACATGAAAAAAAGTCCTATAAAATGTGAAGGAACAGAGGTCAAAACAGAGGTAGGTTTTCTGTGGAATGTTTTATCCAAAAAACCTGAAAAAATGGTGTTATAGGGGTGAAAATGGGTTTTTGAAGGCTGCATCGTGGTAGTACTGCTATACCGCAAAAAACTGATATTTTGGCTGCTATTGCGGCCACAATTGCCAAAATTGAAAACCGCTCCGTTATTTGAATCCTATAGTGGTCGAGGGCCACTCTGCTCCACTATTCCACTATAGCCTGCTATAGCATGCTATTGACTATTAGGATTTTTCAATTAGTTGCTTACTATTCTTCCTCTATGCTGCAGTTATCTTGGTGGCTTGCTCTTTTTGATGTATAGGCTACCTTTTGTTGAGTGTCTGATGTTTGGTGCTCTTATATCAGCTACCGATCCTGTTACTGTTTTGTCCATATTTCAGGTGATTTATCACTTTAATTTTGTATTTCTTCCTTTTACAGTTTATTCTGTTAGTCCATACACACGTTCTGACATAAGTTTGTGATCCATCATAATGCTCTTGAACCCAATATGCATGATGTCTAATACAAAGGCAGTGGAATGCCAATAGGTGGGATCGATTAGCATTCCCTCCTATGTGTGCTTGTTTGTTGCTCATGTTTCCATATTTTCCCCACAAGTTGAAACCTTGGTTTCAATTATCATAAGATTTGCTATAATGACATAAATAAATTCTGAATGACAAAAAATAACATAAAGTATGTAACAGGAATAATAACATAAAGCCTTAGTTGGGAAATTTTCAAGTTTTACAAATCTCTAATATTCTACACCATCATCAACTCAGGAAGAATCGGATGAAATGGCTAAGTTATGAATCCCATTAGGGGTTTGTGGCTTGTGTTTTCCTATTTTCTATCTGAGTTCATCTTTTGTTTTCCTTTGTGATAGTTCTTTCTTAGTATTAAATGTATAATAAATCACTTGATTTATTTCATTTCCAACTTGGAACTTGACATTCATTATTTGTAGGAGCTGGGCACAGATGTCAATCTATATGCCTTGGTTTTTGGAGAATCTGTTTTGAATGATGCAGTAAGTTTCTGTTGCTGGAGAATTTACACACTTTTTTTAATGCTGTAGTGTGTATATGGTTTAAAGATATATAGTGCTAATTGACTGATCTTTTCCATAATTCTATTAATTTTCTCTCATCCTATTGTTATATCCTCTCTTAACCCTCCCTCTTGTGTTATGGGCAGATGGCAATTTCTTTGTACAGGTACCTGAACTTCTGAAGTATATGATTTTTATCCAAAGTAGCCCAAAATCATTAAGGATCACTTTTAACTTAAGCATGTACTTTGCAGGACAATGTCATCAGTTAAAGCTCATCCATCTGGACAAAATTTATTCATGGTGGTTGTTCGATTTTTGGAGACTTTTGTAGGGTCAATGTCTGCAGGTCAGTCTTTTACATAATGTTCTGTTTAAGTGGTGTTTAGGGGGATGGAGGAGTCTCACTAAAGAACTTGTTTTATTTTATTAACTTAGCATCTATGATACTATTCTGTATTGTTATGATTTGAGTTGTTATATTTCAATTTTTCTAAGTTGTGATTCTTTTGGTGGTTCTTCAGGTGTTGGAGTAGGATTTATATCTGCTTTGATATCCTTTTAAATCTGTTTTTGGTCTATATATTTGCCGTACACTGTACACATTTTCAGATTTAAAAGTCAATATTTATTGTAAAACCTTGACTACCAGAACCTTTTTAAGTATGCAGGATTGGATATTGACAAGTAAGTATTTAATGTTTAGTTTTCTTTAGGAGATTTTTGTTTGATGATTACGTCATTTTTGGAAAATACTGATTAGATGAATTTTATAATGTTCCATCCAGCCTTCAGAACTTGGAGAGTTGTCTTTTTGTCCTTTTCCCATATTTCTCGTAAGATATTTTCTTGGACCATTTCTTCATTTTCACAATTTTTACAAGTTCTTCCATTCATGGTGCAAATCAATATAAAACTATTTCCTTTTTCAGGTACATGCTTGCTGAAGGCCTTGGTCTGTCTGGTATTGTATCAATACTGTTCACAGGAATAGTAAGTGCATAGTATGTATATTTTCTGTGTTATTTCATGTCTGTGTCAAGACATCTTTATGAGTATTTTAATTTTTTGTTGTAGGTCATGAAACATTATACATATTCCAATTTGTCACAAAGTTCTCAACGGTTTGCCTCTGCATTTTTCGAGCTGATATCCTCTTTAGCTGAAACATTTGTGTAAGGAGGATTTCATTTGCAGTATTTACTCTGTTTTATTTAAACATTTCTACTCAATGATACATTCACACCTTTTGTCTTATGTTGTACAGATTTATATACATGGGCTTTGACATTGCTATGGAGCAACATAGCTGGTCACACGTTGGATTTATATTCTTCTCCATTGTATCCTTTTTTGGCCCCTAAATTTGAAGTGTTGTGTTTAATCATTTCTATTAGCTCAGTGTTTTATGTTCTCCTTGATGCTCTTCCTTAACTTGTATAATAACCACTTTAGATATTCATTGGAATTGCAAGGTATTTATACTGATCGCTAACATTTTAAGTCTTCGATTACTGTGGCACATGCTCATTTCTGGCATTTTAGATAGTTTCTTTACTTTACAGTATAAAAGATTTGCATGCACTTAAAACATATTCATGCTTTGCTTTTGCATTTCTCTTGGAAGTTGTAAACTATATTGTTGGGTCATGTCATGCAGGGCAGCAAATGTCTTCTCTTGTGCTTATTTGGTCAATCTTGTCAGACCCAGTCATCGAAAGATACCTACAAAACATCAGAAGGCACTTTGGTATAGTGGTAAGGAATTAAACAACACACAAATCATGGACTTTAGTGTGAAAGGTTGATTAGTTCTGTCAATTAAATAAACTGCTTCTTGCCTTTGGCTTATTGCCATGCCTAAGTTTTGCATATTGTGCACTTGAACAGGACTTCGAGGAGCAATGGCTTTTGCACTTGCTCTGCAATCAGTTCATGATCTTCCAGAAGGACATGGACAGACCATCTTTACTGCAACTACTGCAATAGTTGTTTTGACGGTAGGCATGCTCTTGTCCATTCATTAAGCTAATCATTACAATAGATAAATATGTGGGTAGTGTAAGGTACTTGACTATGTTATTTATCGTGTAAATTGTAGATATTATTATTTTCATAGTGTCAATAAGAGCAAAAATTGAATAGGGTAGATGAGAATGTTGAGGTGGAAGAGTAACATAAGATCAGGAACAGATTAGTTCAGGAGAAAGTTGGAGTAACACGTATACTGAAATTTTGTCCTATTCATATAATTTTCTTATTTGGGTTATTAACAGGCAGTCGACGTTTACCCCTACATTTTGTTTAATTTCCATCCTTGAGCAGTAATTTCAACATGCAACTTTATTTGCTTCAGGTATTGCTGATTGGTGGTTCAACTGGTACCATGCTGGAAGCTCTAGATGTTGTAGGTGGAGATGATAATAGCCCTTTGGCTTCAATTGGTACCATCACAGTATGTTTTACAACAAATAATGCTATTAAAGACTTAGTTTTTTGTATTCTACTTCTATAGAGTTACTTGTATGTCTTTTACCTTGAAATTTGCATTTGGAAGCAACATCCATCATTAATATTTGGTAGATGAATGACCAAATACAAATGATCTGTCTTTAAAAGTTTCTCTTTCATGAGCATGCTTTATATCTCCATGATATATATAATCTTGTTTAAGAGATGTTGATACTTGTTATGTTGGCTCATTGTTGAATGTTTGAAAAAAGATGTAAACCTTAACAAATATGCTTGCTCTCAAGCGGGAAAATGTTTTTGTGGTTGTTTAATTTATTCTATTCATGTTTTATTTGAAGCATTGTTTACATGTTCATGTTCTTCTTGTGATAGTATAACTTGGATTTATCTGTAGTAGCTTTGCTTTATAATTTATTTGTAACTTCTGTCACCATGCATTTTGGTAATTTGGTTTAGTCATTTAGTGATAGTTAGGCTGGACATGGCTCTTTTGCTTTCTTAAATAGCATAAGCATATAGGAAAAGACTTCTGCTTGTCTAAGTCTAAGATTTGGGTGGATCTAGTTTGTAACAATGTATAAAATTAAATTTTCCTGTTGTGGGGAAAATTGTTTTTTCGTAATAATGTAAAGAGAAGCGGAAGCATGCAATTGAGCTAACAATTGTGTTTTTGAATTGCGTTTAAAAAATAATATTATCAACCAATCGATTGTAGAGAGAGATATATAAAGAAAGAAAATAAAAGTCCAAGCCTATGAAGCTGATGCTGATAATCTAAGGGTAATAGAATTCTACATACCAAGCATGCCCAACCAAGTAGCAAGTGTTTGGTACAGTTGTCCCATGCTCAACTGACGGCTGGGTAAAACATGCTTCATGACAAAGTTCTTATTGTGGTTTTGAATTTTAAGAATCCATGTCCTATTATGAAGTTTTGTTATCAAATTGCTTCTTGAATTCCAAATTAGATCACTCTATTTTGGCAGTCCCAATGATTCTGACAATGGATAGTATTTAACTAAATGAATCTACTTAACATGATTCTCTTTCGACTAATATTTTTGTTTTTTTTGTTTTTGCAAGAATTTTGATGGAAACAATGGTTATATTGCTCCTCCTTACAATGAAGAATCATCTTCAGGGAACAAAATCAAGATGAAGCTAAAAGAATTCCACAAGAGGTATTGTCTAGGTTCTGAAACTGCAAATATGGTTAAATATATGCTTTTCTTAATGACATTGCCAATCTAATTTCTCTTTGCTTCTTCATTGCAGTGCTGCATCTTTTACGGCATTAGATAAAAACTACCTCACCCCATTCTTTACAAGTCAAAATGGAGATGAAGATGATGAAGGTAAGTTTGATTTTAAGTTTTATTTAACATTTTGTCATTCTCACTGAAGAATTGTTGAAGTGATCAGGTAGACTAGGACACAAGGATATGACCCGGACATGCGGTTATGACAAATTTTTTAGAAGTCATAGGACACAAACATGGCTATAATATAACATATAAAATTAATATAACAAATCTTAAATCACACGAGAAATTATGTTTAAAAAAGATCACGAATCATTGCAGACATAACAAAATGCTACAATTATATGGAATTCCAATTTCTGTCAGTATATATGTTTATAAAATGCAGCTACAAGTTTTTAAAGTGTCTGTGCAATTTAGTATACGACCATGAACATATGAAGTGTTTCAGTAGTTTGTACTTAGAAGTGTTTCTCAGATAATAATTAGTTTTCAGCAGTTTTTACTTTTTGGAAGTAACTTGTGTTTTTTAAGTGTTATTGTGAAGTAATTTTGTTTTGATATTAACTGTATTACCGCAATTTGTTGTTCTTGATTGTAACAGCTGAGCCTTTTACTTCTACAAGATCGGGATTTCATGGTCAGAGCCCCTATTCATCATGATTCGTTCCAGACAACATACTGAATACTTTTCTGTACATAATTTCCGTCAGATAGCTCGTAGGAATTGGCACAATACAGGAATCGAATTTACCTCCTACAGTCCAAGTTGTACGATTTAGAATCTAATGTCAAATCTCATTAGTTTGGACAAAATCATCTCGGCAGAGAATGAGAGAGCATTCCATGCAACTGATGGCTTGATGTATGCCACTGCCATGAAGTTGGAGGTTTATAATTTGGATCTCACCACACGTATTTTTAAGTTGACGTTTATACAGGTTTTCTTACTTAGTATAGTTCAGTTGAATTCTGAAAATTATAGTTCACTTCATCATTGTGACAGTAAAATTATATCTCAAAATGAATACAATCATGCAAAACTAACTCTCAAAATAAATACATCATGGACTATGGATGAGTCCTTATACAGGTAGTGAATTGAAGATTGTTCAAAATAGTAGTTGGCACATACGCGCATTACTTGTGCTGGATTTTCTTCATATTAATTTTTTCATGGTGCTTTTGGCGCTTAGAGGCTAATGTATATTTGTGTTTGAGCCAGTGCTATTTTAATTTTAAATGATCTAATTTAGGTTAAAGTAGATGTTAAGTAACTTAATTTATGTTTAAATATTTTGATTGAAATGGTAATTTTAGCAACACTAATGTTTGTCATAAATTTGTTGAAGCAAACTAGCAAACTAGCAAACGCAACCAACTTTAACACCTGCCTCAATTGATTTTGGAGCAATAAGAGACGGTGAAATTAAGATCAAACGTATCACTTGGCGTGTAAAGGAAAGGGAAAATACACTCATTACCAATATTACGTACAGAGATTCGTTAAAAAGTCTTGATTATTAAAATGAAATTTATTAGGTTTTTACTGATTTAATGTAGGTAAAAGTTTTAACATAATATATCATTACCCATATACTGAGTGTAAAATTTTAACATAATTTATCATTTAATATAGGTCAAATAATATTTTTGGTTTTTTATGTTATTTTTATATTCAATTTGGTCTTTTATTTTTTTTATAAATTGAACTTAATCTTTTATGTTTCAAATTTGAGTCAATTTAGTTCTTTATAACTTTAAAATTAATTAAAAAAATTTAACATAATAATGATTAAAAATTGTCACAACATAATACTTTCTTTTTGCACATGTAAATAACATAGTGTATGCATAGAGGTTTTTTTTATTTTGAATAAGGAAATTCATTCTTGATTCAATAATTTATCAAATTAGTTGAGAGGTTGTTATTATGTATGCTTTTATGAATATAGTTGAAATAAATGATTTCATTAAAAAAATGTATGAAAATTGAACATTTTCATGTTACAAATTTTATGAAATTTAACTTGTTTCAATCTTCTTTTACATGCTTTGAGTCTATGTTTTTTTACAATTAATTGAGGGATTCTGGTCGCCTCTCCCATGCAATCAACACACTAAAAATTTGTTTCATTCTAATTAATAAGAAAAAAATAAAAACAAATTGGATTGAGTTTTCATGTTGATGAAACTTGTTTTTTATAGCATGAGTTTAACATACCCACTAAGTTCTATCTATCAAGGCATTTTGTTATAAAATTTAGGATATTTTGATTGGAATGTATTGTTCTAAAATAAGCTAATGTCAATTTTAAAATTTATGAAACAAAATGAGAATAATTAAACATGAAAATATACTAATTCTTTTCAAAGCGTTTGGTATAATAAGACTTGAAATTCTATCAAATTATAACGAATACATTTTACGAAAATTTATAAAATTAATTGAGTAACTAAAGTCATCAATCAATTTGAAGAAACAAACTTGAAATATTAGAGCAAAATGAGAATGAAAATCACATGTTAAAACACATCCAAAAAAATATCATTTTGTAATGATTTTTAATTATTGTTATGTTAAAATCATTAATAATAATAATTTTAGTGGAATGATCAAATTAACTCAAATTTAAAAGATAAATAAATAAATATTTTTTTAAAAAAAATAAAAAACCAAATCAAATATAAAAAATAAGAGACCAAAATATAATTTGACCTTTAATATTATAAGAATACATATGCATGCATGCATGCACATGTCATTATTAAAATAAAATATTAATATTATAATTTTTAGATATTAAATATATTTTATTTTAAAATATAATATTTTTAAAATCAGTATGTGTTTGATTTTTTTTTTATAATTCTTGTATTACATAAAAGGTGTACTTTTAGTTTCATTAAGTTACTTTTAAAAACTAAAAATAAATATTTTTTATGGACTATAAACAAAAAAATATAAAATAAATAAATTAAAAATTCGTAATTTTAGACAAAAAAAAGTCATAATTTTGCTAAGAAAAATAAATTCCACTTTAATGATTTTTATGGATCAGCTTTTGGTCTATTGGTGAAAACATAACCTTAAGCTACATCGAAAATCTTTTTCTTTTCTTGGTCAAAGCCGAAGGTTAATGTGTCTAAAAATAAAATCACCTTAAATAATAACAATTATTTTGGCAAAAAATCCCATATTTAGACCATATACTATGCATCGAATTTTCTTTCTTCTTCATAATTTTTTTTATATTTACGTTCTTATTTATTTTCCAATTCGCTGCTATAAACGAACCAAAGCAACACCCAAATACAAATAAATAAGGTTGACGAGAAAGAAATGGCATTATTTATTATCGAATATTACACACGAGAAAGCGCAGCGTAACATAACAAAAACAAAAATAAAAACTAGAATATAAAAACAAACTCTTTATCGATTTTTGAAATTAGAACCGTTACAACGTAAACCCACACCCCTCAACGGCTACTTCTCCTTCCATTCCAACCCAAACCCTTCTTCAATCACTCAAAACCTCCGTTCCGATTCGCCCACACCCACCATTTCTCCCTCCCCAAAGTCTCCATTTTCATCGCTTTCATCCATTTGGGGTTTCCCATGGTGCAGGTCCACATCATGCAAGAACACAACTCCGATCCCGCCGCTCCTCCGCCGCCTCCTCCGCCACCCCATAACCGCCGTCCGAGGGTCCGCGAGGTCAGCTCCCGGTTCATGTCCCCCTCCGTGCAGCGCCGCCCTCGGACGGAGCCCGATCCCTCCGACGAGAATTCCGAAACCCCATTCCCGATGGGGTGTTCTGTCTCTCAGAAAAAACAACAACAACAACAACGTTCGGTGAAGCTTTTCAAAGAGAACAACAACGGACACGAACATGTTCCGTCACACCCTCACCCTTCGAAGTCGTGTTCTGGCAGAATTGGTAGTGCCAATTCCACACCTTGTGTTTCTAGGCCTGGCACTCCCACTCCCTCAGTTTTTGTGTCTTCTAGGTATAGAATCACAACACAACACCACCACCATCACCATAATAACTACCACCATCATAGATTTATTAATGGCATGGCCTCAGCTGCTGAAAAATTGATGCAAGCCAGTGGATTGAATCAGGGCAAGCTTAGTGCTGCTTGCTCCGTTGATGATTCTGGAGTGAATTGTAGCATTCAGTCACTTCCTGAATTGGGGGATAGGGATATGTTGATGCAGTCCAATTTGTCTGTGGGTGAGAAAATTGTGAGTGGCAATGGTGGGGACTCGAAGTTTCGACACCCTTCGCCGTTGTCGCGGTCGGTTAATTTGCCTTCTTCTGTCAGTGAGAAGCAACCTCCTTCTTCTGTCTCCAAGCAGCATGGGACTGGAAATCAGTTGGCTAAGTCAGGGGGGCTTAGTTTGCCACCTATTCCTCCTCTGTGTGGAAAATCAGCAGTTGATGTAAGGAAAGGGAAGAAAGGGCCTAGTCATCAGGAAGATGTGCATTCTCTTAGATTGTTGTATAATCGTTATTTGCAATGGAGATTCACCAATGCAAAAGCGTACTCCACGATGAAAGCTCAGCAAACAGAAAGCCAGGTTAGTTCATCCTTTTGCTTGCTTGTAAATATAGTACAAATGTTGTAGTGGTACAACAGAAAATCACAATCATCTCGCTAGGTGGTTAGTTCTAGGATCATTATTCTCTGCATGGGTAGAACAACAAGAGGATACTAGGGAAGGTTGTTTGATCGTGAGTTAGACTGTGGACCTCTATTTCAGTTACACTGCAAAATTAACTTGGAGGAATGCTAAACTGACATTGAAAGATATGGTTTTTAATATTTTGTTTCCCTAGATCTGAAAGGAACAATATTTTGATAGATATAGCTAAGTCATAGTGAAAATACAAGAACACAAACAGAAAAATCTCTATTTGTTCCTGGTATAGAATAATTGTCTATATAAAATTATTTAGACTGCATTTGGATGAACAACAAAATTGAGCATTCATAAGCTCTTCTAAATGCACCCTTAGTTTTGACCTTTGAGCATTTATAAGGTCTTGTCAAATTAGAGCTTGTTTATAATCTACTTCCATAAGTCCAAATAAGTACTTGTATATGCTCCCATAGTTTTGACCTTTGACTGAAAATTTGTGTGGCCATTTAGAACAAGTATAAAACTTAGGTTTTGTGTGATAATTGCCATTGTGCTTTAAACTAAAACTCTTGCACATTTATGTCCACTCAGTATTTCATAGCTATGATATAGCTTATTAGTAAAATTTAATCACCTTTGCTCTTTGTTCTTCTTAATCCTTGCAGAAAGCACTATATTCTCAAGCCACGAAAATATCAGAAATGAGAGATTCCGTGTACAGAAAACGCATAGAGCTGGAGCTTTTGCGGAGATCAAAGACTTTGTCAATAATTCTTGAAGCTCAAGTAAGGCCATCAATACTTTTCAATGCTACTTTTATAAATTTGCGTTCAAGTTGTCCAGAGAGCAACTTTCTCTGCTTGTGGTACAGAGAAAAGAAAATACAATTGCTTGTTGACTGACTTCTTGTGGTATCAATATTCTGTTTCTTTCTGCATAATCACCTCATGCAGTTGATATATATAAATATATGTTGAAGTGGAATTAGGAGGATACCTATTAATTCTATAATGATGATACTTAGTCAATTTAATTGAGCAGCCTTTCCTTCTCCAAGTATGGGTTATCAATTATCATTTTAAGTATATCTGTATCAGTAATTTGTTCATTTTATTGGATAAAATTACAGATTCCATATCTAGTTGAGTGGTCTACTATGGTGGAAGAATATTCAGTCTCTCTTACTGAAGTAATTCAGGCTTTAGTGAATGCCTCAGTGCAACTTCCAATTGGTGGGAATGCTAGGGTATGATTATAAATCCTCTTCTCATGTCTGTTGGTTATCTGGACAAGTGAATGTTTATTTTCTTGCTGTTATGCTTATTCATTGGAATTATCTGCAAGGTCTAATTAACAAAAATATATTATGCCACAGGTTGATGTAAGAGAGCTGGGGGAGGCACTGAATTCAGCATCGAAGATGATGGAAACAATGATTTCCAATATCCAAATATTCATGCCAAAGGTGAGACAAATGAGAGAATGGAGCTTCTTCCTTGCTTGTCTAACATAGTTATGTAGCTAGCAGGGTCAAACAATGTTTTTAAAATCGGAGGAAGGCCATTTCATGGTTCATATATTGAATTAGTAATAATGAATTATATATTGAATTTTATATATCGTATAAGCAATAATAGATCAATATAAAATTATAAGAAAATTAAGTGAAATATTAAATTAGTATAAAAGAATTCTCTTACATGTCTTACAAAATAAAAAAATATAATAAAAAAATAGTAAGCTACATGTAGATATCATATATGAATCCTTTTTTTATTTAAAAAAATTTTTAGATTTTTTTTTTTATAAAAGATAACAAAAAACAAAACCAAAATCTTTTGAGTGCAGTTCATATCAATTTTTTGCACTGATTTTGGCTTTTTGGCTAATTCTTTGACCGGTTTTCTACTCCTACTAATTTTCAAAGTGTCTATTTGAATGCTCATGATGGCAAAAGTGATCTGACCGGTTTGTAACTTCTACTTATTTGCCCTTTTGACATGGTTTCTCACCTTCACGCACATATACATATATAGTAACACGTAGAAAGTTGTTTGAACCAATGACCTGACCGATTATCGATTCAACTGGTCAAACTGGCCAGTTTAGTTTGGTTTTAATAACTATAGGGTTCGCCAAGGGGATTGTTGCAGTGTGCTTAAATTGTTGTAAATCTCTTAATAGTTAAGTTTGATTTCTATGAATAAAAAAAGACTACAGGGTTCAAAAGACCAAGTCTCTCTAAGAAATTAGTTGAAGAAATACATTAAAGAAATCCAGTTAACTTGTACATAATGCATGTTGCACTGATAATAAAGCTTTGTCCAACTCAGGCAGAAGAAACAGACATTTCCATTTCAGAATTAGCCAGAGTTGCTGGTGGGGAAAGAGCCCTTATTGGAGAATGTGGAGATTTATTATCAAAGACATACAAATCACAGGTTTGTGCTGCACAAATCTTCATTCATTGTAGATAACGGCTGGATTCTACAGTCATCTGTGTGTAGAACACTGTTTATCTCCTGCAGTTTATTAAATCTTGAAATCAATTTTCAGTTGGAGGAGTGCAGCTTAAGGGGCCAGCTAATCCAACTGCATTCAATTTACCACAAGAATAAGAAAGAAGTATAACAAACAAGCAACTGATTATTCGATTGCAAGTTGATTGTGGAAATACTACACACTTCTAATGTTTATAGTTGATAAGGGAACATCAACAGTACAAGACCTGCAGATTCATTTCTCTTGCACATTCTTTTTCCATTAGCTGAGAAAAAGGGGAAGAAAGGAACAACATGATCATAATGCAAAATTTGTGAGTTGCTGTCTCAACTCTCAAGAAGTTCCACAAACATTGTATTAGCATTGTATTCTATCAATGTAAGGCTCAGCTGCTGCTCAGCCAAGTCACCATCTCTTCTTTCCCATTTCACTCACTGGATGTCAATAAAAGTAATAGGACACTTTGTCCTTGAATGAATGAAATGTTTGCCAGTATTTTCTTTGAACTTTCGTCCTCGTGTGTATTTCTTCATACAGCTAAAACTATATTTCACATGATGACAGGATGTTGGAAAACTTGTACCATGGTTAAGAGAGCAAAAAATAGTCTTTGGTATCTAATATAACATGCATAAAAACTTAAAAATTATATTTATTATAAATTTTTATTGGTTGACAATATAAGTTTTTTTTATACTGTCTGCATGAAAAATACTTCTCTGTATATAGGTATTAAATCTAGTAAAATTGATTTTTTTATTTATTAATAAATTTTGAGATTAAAATGTACATATTATTAGTGTAAAATCATTTTACATGACATCCAAAAAAACTTCTTTAATCTCATGTCAGCACATTGAGTTTTAACTAAATTAAAAGAAAATCTAAAATGATTAGTTACAATCATGCATTATGGTTCGTCTTGTAACCTTTAATTTATGTGTGTTGTCATGAACTAAAACCGATGTGGAGAAGTTGAAAAGAATAAGGGTTAAAGTTTTTAGATGAGGAAGTGAGCCAAATGAATGATTTAAATAATTTATAATTTTTTATAATCATGTGAAATATTTACTTATTTTTAATAATAATTAAGTTTTATTAAAATTTTTATCTTTAATGAATTTCTCTTTATTTTTTTAATCTATGTAACTTAAATCTAATATTTTATTTAAATAAGTCGAGTCTAATTATATCTTTTTTCAACTTTAATTTATTATTATCTACCTATTTATATATCAACTTTTATATTTTATATTATGTAATAATATGCATTTGAATTTTTCTTTTTCAAAACATGTTTTTTTTTTATATAAAAATAACAAATTTGTTTCATATTATGTATGAAAAATCTATATATTTATTTATATAAATGAAATTAATTTTTTTTAATAAATATTACTTCTTTCGATTCATAGTGTTGTCTTAATAAATATTATTCTAAAATAAATATTATTTTTAATTTTTTTATATAATATTATTCATATTTTTCTATTTATATCTTTAATAATAATAATGAACAATGAATCAATAATAATAATAAAATTAATTTTGTAAATAATATTTTTCTCATTTATTTACTAATTTTCAATATAAAATGAAACTTATTTAAAAATGGAGCGAATAAATATATTAATATTGTTTTTTCAAGTCTAAACTCTTTCGTTCAGTTTTGATCTTGTTTTGTTTGCAAGTAGTTTGAATGTGCGGTTAGGGTTTTGGGTGAAATCAAATTGTTTCTGAAATAAAATTAGAGTGAGAGAGAAATGGCGCTGAAGTTTCTGAACAAGAAGGGATGGCACACGGGGAGTCTGAGGAATATAGAGAACGTGTGGAAGGCGGAGCAGAAGCATGAGGCGGAGCAGAAGAAGTTGGAAGAGCTTCGGAAGCAGATCCAGGAGGAGAGAGAGCGCACCGAGTTTCGTCTTCTTCAGGAGAAAGCTGGCCTCGTTCCGTAATTTCCTCTTTCCCATTCAATTCCCAATTCCCAATTTTCAATTTCATTTTATTAGGGTTTTTCTCACTTATTCCCTATTTTATTGCAGACACCAGGAGAGGTTGGAGTTTCTGTACGATTCGGGTTTGTCCGTTGGGAAATCTGCCAATTCCGAAGGATTCAAAGCCCTTGAACACTTACCCAAATCTGATGCACCGGATGCACCTGGCACCTCTGCTTCTGCTTCTAAGGTGCGTTGTTATTTTTCATTTTGGTTATGGATGAGGATTTTGTCTCCTGTGAATTGATTCATTTATTTATTAATTTATGATTGAATGTGTGTGCTGCAGGAGGGGGCAAGTGTGCCTGGGGCATTGTTCGAGGAGAAGCCTCAATCTGCGAATGATGCTTGGAGGAAGCTCCATTCTGACCCCTTGCTCATGATTCGTCAGCGTGAGCAGGAGGCGCTCGCCAAGATAAAAAACAACCCTGTCAAGATGGCTATGATCAAGAAATCGGTATGCCCTTTTCTTCATTTTTTTATTGTGAAAAAATGAGATGATATTGCCAAGACTTAAGAACTTTAGGGTGAATTATGCTCCCGTTCCCTTCCAGTTTGGAGATGCTTATGCTTAAGTTATGCTGTTTTTGGTTTACAAACTGTCTGGTTCAAAGAAACTGAGGAGAGGGGAAATAAAATCTGTCCAATATTAAAATGGAGCCCGAAATTTGTGAAATTATGGTAAAACTAGTTTGTAACTTTTTTATCAGTATTTTAGATTGATAGATGGTTACAACTTGCAACATTTAGCTGGACTTATACATAGATAGATACAGTTTAATTTATATGCAAAGAGAATTTGATATTCCTCTGTTGACATTCCAGTGATGATGTTATCTATCCATTTCTTATGGACGGATCATATCCAATCCATCTGTTTAAAAATAGGTTATCTCTTAAAAATGGATTACTTTGGCACCCTTGTGTGCAACCCTGTGCCACATAGCTACCATGTAAGTGACCATGCAATTTGAGGCTGTTGCTCTTTTGTGGTGACTTCTGCTTCTGTCTGATATGATGTATAATGCTATGAAATTGAAAATTGTGTTGCTTTTTGCAAACTCGCATGTTGGTCCTTCATTTTTTCCCCCACCAATTTGCTGATTGCATTTAAATTTTAAAAAATATTTTAATTGCATTGACATAATAGGTTGGCAAAAACAATTGTTGTGGTTTACTTTTCCCTAGACCTTTTGTTTGATGCGGTTTTTACTTTATTGCCCATCCTAATAATGCCTGGTAATGTTGTTAGATTGAAGGAACTGAACACCACGAGAAAGCTCATAAAAAGGAAAAGCGGAAGAAGCACCATTCTAGTAAATCAAAGCATAAAAAACAGTCTGATTCAGAAGATGACCCTACTGAAAGGAGGCAAAGAAAGACCAATGATGGAGATTTTGACAAGAAGCTTCGTAAGACTGAATCAGATTCAGGGTATGAATCAAGTGAAGGAGAAAAGAGAAGGAAGAATCACTATGAAGACAAAAGATACAGGGAAAGATCACCCAGTCACCAGCAGAGACAAAAAAATGGCAGAGACCATAAAGAAGATGCAGGTGACAGAAATTATAACAGGTCCAAGTCAGAAAGGAGTGTCCAAAAGGGTCAATTAGATTCAGGGTATGAATCAAGTGAAGGAATAAAGAGAAGGAAGAATCACTATGAAGACAAAAGATACAGGGAAAGATCACCCAGTCACCAGCAGAGACAAAGAAATGGCAGAGATCATAAAGAAGATGCTGGTGACAGAAATTATAATACTTCTAAGTCAGAAAGATATGCTTCAGAAGGTCGCTCCAATGTAGATGCCCCTAAAAGTGTGGGTGGGCGATTTTCTGAAGCAAGATCCAATAGATATTCTGCTTCTTCACTTGAACGAGAATCACACTATAAGCGCAGAAACGTGGCTCCTAAGCTTTCAGAAGAAGAGCGAGCTGCTAAACTTAAGCAAATGCAATTGGCTGCTGAGGTGCATGAAGAGCAGAGATGGAAACGTATAAAGAAGGCTGAGGAGTCTGATGCACATGAAACAACCCAGAATAATAACGCTGGTGGCAAGAATTTCTTGGACACTGCTCAGAAAAGTGTATATGGTGCAGCTGAAGGAGGGAGCGCATCAATTGCTGAGAGTGTCCGTCGTCGGACATATTATTCTCAAGGCAGGTTTGGTGAAGGGAATGCGTTTCGGCGATGAATGCTGGGGGGTTTTATCACCAATTTTAGTCATCTCAGCTGTCTCCAGACCCCTCTTACATGTGCTTTCTTCCTTGGACAAAAAATGATTCCTTCGGTGTATAATATGTGAAAACTCGTTTAATTTCACTAAGATAATATATTAAGAATTCATAGTTCATCCTTCATGATTCGAAATTTCTAATGTTCCCTTGTGATTTTAAGGTATTCATGTCTTGATGGGAAATGTTTAAAGGTATACTACACATGTGATTTCTGTTTGGATAGTGCATGTATGATGGATATTTGAATAAAACATCAATATAGTTTTTTTGAAATTGACACAACTTGACATTTTGGTCCATATAATTATAAAATGATAAATTTAACCGTTGACTGAGTTGTCAATTAATTTAGTTTTTAAAATTGATATTATGAGTTTGATTTGATCCGTAATATTATTTTCAGTTTAGTTTTGAGCTTTCATTATTGTGAATCAATGTCCTTGATTTAAAGAATCAATTGACTAATGGACACTGATGATAGGGATTAAACTGATTGATAGTTGTCAAAGTTAAAGTTATAAAATAAATTGAATTTTTCGTAATGTATTGGTTCAAATAGGTAGTGCTAATGTTTTTAGTAGCATGAATGAATGAAACTGACTGGTGATATGCTTGAGAAATATTTTACTTATCATAATTGATTCATGTTTGCATCGTATACTTTATATTAGATGAAGAATTCGGAATTTCACTGAGGAAAACTACGTAAACGAAACAGGCGAGTACAGCTACCCAGCTGTTCCTGCAGATGTTTACTCTATTAAATAAACCCAAAGGAGAATGAAAGTTAGAAAAGAAGACAAATTGGAAGGTGTTCATATCAGTGCCTTAAAATTAATATAAGGTAATCTTTACCGCTGTTATCCTTAGTGAACACGAAAAACTGACTCACCTCAGCGCTTTATATAATAAATGCTATTTAGTTTTCTCTTCAATTAGACATGAAAGTCCAGTACCGTTATTAATAGCCTGATAATGAATCGAATTAAAATTAGTTCGAAAGTCGGTTGGAAAATTAATTTATTTAACTGAACAGATTAAATGAGTTGAATTTGAGTTAAAAATTGAAAAATTAATTAGCTGAGTTTAAGTTATATATATAGTTGGATTTATTTAATTCATAAACTGATTTATGTATATAATTAAATTTATGTAATTTTGCAATTAATATTATTTTTGTACAAAATAAAAAAAATATAACATAATTATAATTTTAAGTTAAATCTAGCAAATGATGTATATCGAGTCATTCGCGAGTTTGAACGAAATTGTGTTTTAGTTGAAAAAAATATTCATATCAAATAAGTCTACATTTAAATCGAATAATTTATAATGGAGTTGAAACAAGTTCAACTTCCGGCTATAATTATCAAGCAGGAAAAACTTTAATTTTTTATCCAAAAGAAAAAGAAAAGCTTCACTTATCTACCATCAGAAATGCGTGTATCAAATGACGTGAAACATGATGTTATTTCAGCTTAATCAATTCTATTTGGTTTGAACAAGATTACTTCACTGAGTATATAAGTGGGCTTTGGCTCCTTAGAACATATCCATCAGTCGCCCATTTGGTCGTGGATACACAACGTTGTGCCCCTGATGGCCACACAATGCATATATCAAGGCAAAAAGATGAAGTTGCAGGTTTACAATCATGGCAAGTACTATTGTTCTTAATCTAGTTAGTGATATCGTATAGCTCTGCAACATTGTCTACTTGATTAATAATAATATGGCGCATCTTACAGTTGCATGTCTCTTTCAATAGTTTATATAAGGCGACCAAATCATCATGTCATGTCAACTCCTAGTTTCCTACTTATTCTACCTATTTCTCATTAACTGCTAATTATAATTGCATTTATTAAATGATCTTCTGCCGACACATACTTTGGTAATTATTAACTTACATTTCTGTTGTTATACCCCTGATTCTGCATTGTATGGGACATTTGCATGGTATCATTTCATGCCAGCAAATCTGTATTATGATAATATATATTTTAATGTTAATATAGCAGAACAAGTTGGTCACAGTATATGGCCTCTTCGTATGTTCCCATATTCGTTCATTGATTGAGCTAGAAATTATCTTCGGCAAGCATGGTTATCTTTCCTTTCTAATGTTTAAATTGTATGATCAATGATATTGTTATTATTATTGTGAGTTTTTCTATTATTGGAAAAAAGATATGTACGTGTAGTGTAGGTACTCGGTATTTAAGATATTGTTGTAACAACTTTAGTCTATTACGGAGAATAATATTAATACCAGAGGAGGGTCACAGTGGACCATGTAGCTAGTTAATCCATCGCGATTCACGAGCTGTATGAGCTCCTTGGGCCGGAGGACATTTAAAGCATCCACTATGCAGATAATGAAGAAAACTCGTTTGAACTTTGGCCTTATACTACAAATTATTTGAATAATTTTAAATCCTTTTACAATATCTTTCTAACAATCCTCCAATTCTTCTACTAAAAATACCGAACGCATTTTACTTTTTCAAGATATTAAGTATTTTACTTTCTTATTTAATAGTTTCTTTATAAAATAGGAGGAGGTTAGTAGAATGGTACAACATTACTTGCTACTTTTTATGCTATTGTTTTCATTTGTCTTATTAGCAGGGAAAAGTGTCGGTTTGGCTACGAGTAGAAGCCAAGTGTACCATATATCTGCTTAGGGAAGAGTACGACACTGTTCCAGAACAAATGTTGCAGAGCCTGCCAAGTGGGGTGTACAATATGAGCCTCTTTGGGTTTCTAGTTTTCTCTGCACATCTTGCAATAGCATTCTCTTTTGTGGAACTTCAAGGCATGTATTTCAATGGCTTGTTAATTCACTAGTTCTTAACTTCTCTTTAGATTAGATGGCATTATACTGCTTGTACCATAATTAATCTAGTTTCCTTTTCTGTGTAGAGGATTTTATTTTATTTTTTTAATTTGCTAGAATATTTCTGTGTAGAGTTTCATTTTTAATATTAGAATGAAATTCTGAATTTGTGCAAGTATTTATGTATATTAACTTGGTTAGCAGTCCAATTTGCAGATAATGATCCAAGGCAAAAGCAAGAGGGCATGCAGCTCAATTTGTACCATGTTAAAAGTCTCGACTCCTCTCAAACTTCCACATCACCATTTTCATTCTCTGACATGATCACAAAAGATGAGGAGCGTGTCAGGTCTCTTCATTCCAGATTAGCAAACAAGGAGGGTGTCACCAATTCTGCCACCACAGCCTCTTCTGATAAATTGGACGGACCAAACCTTGTGAGCACACCATTGAAATCAGGTTTGTCAATTGGTTCAGGCAATTACTATGTGAAAATAGGACTTGGTACCCCTGCCAAGTATTTTAGCATGATTGCAGACACTGGTAGCTCCCTCTCCTGGCTCCAGTGCAAGCCTTGTGTTATTTACTGCCATGTGCAGGTTGACCCTATATTCACCCCTTCCACATCCAAGACCTACAAAGCCTTGCCATGCTCATCCTCTCAGTGTTCCTCTCTCAAGAGCTCCACACTGAATGCTCCAGGTTGCTCAAATGCAACTGGTGCTTGTGTGTACAAAGCAAGCTATGGTGACACGTCTTTCTCAATTGGTTATTTGAGTCAAGATGCGCTAACCTTAACCCCATCAGAGGCACCATCAAGTTTTGTATATGGCTGTGGTCAGGACAATCAAGGGTTGTTTGGAAGGTCAGCAGGTATCATAGGTCTAGCCAATGACAAGCTCTCCATGCTTGGACAATTGTCCAACAAATATGGCAATGCCTTCTCCTATTGTCTCCCCTCATCTTTTTCTGCACCAAACTCTTCCCTATCAGGTTTCTTGTCCATTGGAACCTCATCATTGACATCGTCACCATACAAGTTCACTCCCTTGTTGAAGAATGCAAAGATTCCTAGCTTATACTTTCTTGATCTGACAACTATTACTGTGGCAGGAAATCCACTAGGAGTTTCTGCCTCAAGTTACAATGTGCCTACCATAATAGACTCTGGCACAGTAATTACAAGGCTACCTGTGGCTGTTTACAATGCATTGAAAAAATCTTTTGTGACGATCATGTCCAAAAAGTATGCACAGGCCCCAGGATTTTCCATATTGGATACTTGCTTCAAGGGGAGTGTTAAGGAAATGTCAACAGTGCCTGAAATTCAAATGATATTTCGTGGGGGTGCTGGCCTAGCACTTAAGGCTCATAACTCCCTTGTAGAAATTGAGAAGGGTGTGACTTGTTTGGCCATTGCTTCTAGCTCTAACCCCATTTCCATTATTGGGAATTATCAACAACAGACATTCAAGGTGGCTTATGATGTTGCCAATTCCAAGATTGGATTTGCACCTGGTGGCTGCCAGTGATCCCAAAGCTAGCAAAAGATACAATTTATCAAATGTTGTTTGCAAATATTTGCTTTAATAAAGATCAGTTAATGAACGCCTGATGAGGCATGTGCTGTATCTTAGTGAGCAAATAAAAAAAATGACAATTAAATGCTCACGTGAAACTTCTTGCAATTGCATTAGATCGATTGGAAATTTTTATTTGAAAGTTAATAATATATTTGCATAGCGGCAGGTGTAGCTGCATATTATGGAACGCTTTAAAAGGTAACCATTGGTCCATTGTCACTGTTTTGCAGCAGCGAGAAATTGAGAATGATTCAGTGTCTTGATCTTAGAAAATTAGTCTAAATTACGTCTTATCTGCCTCTAACTATTACTTTCAAATAAAGATATATTGATGTATGTGTATTTACATTATATGGGTAATAATTGAAGAATCATGTCAAACTTATTGTTAATGTAAATTCTTAAAGCTAACAAATATATCCACAAGGCAAGAGAAAATAATCTACAATAGTCAGAAATAAGAAGTACCACAAGAAGAACGAACACAATAAGGTCTCCAAACATCACAATATATTATATTAAATCAAAAGGTTCTTTGGCTTTATTCTGGCTAGGAACAAAAACATGTCTTGTTTGTTTAACACTCAAACAAATATCACAAATTTGTTCATACTTATCTTTCTTACTAACATGAATACTAGGAAGTAAACTAACTATTTGACTTGAAGGATTGCTTGTTGGGTTTTTTGTGTAACTAATCAGCTCTTCCCACATTGTTTTGAACTTGCCCATAGTAGGCTGCCACATTCTGCCCATTGCTGACAGAAAACTGTTCCATCAAATAATCCCATAGATATTTGGCATTCTCCAAATAAGAGAGGGATCAATGGTGTTAAATATCCACCCAAGATGAATCGTTTGCTGACTTGGAAATTCTTCGGTCAAGTTTAGATGCATTTTTTTGCTATTATTTTATTTTTCTTTCCCAATCCATTAAAGCTCCTTTTTTTTCTTCTTTATAAAAATATTAAATATAAATAAATAGATAAAAACGCTTATTAAAATTCAAAAATAAGAATAAATAATATGTTTTATTCTAATATTTTAATTATCATTTTTTTAAGACAATTTGAGTAAAATTCAAAATAAGTGGCTTAAATCTTTTAAAAACAATAGAGTAAAAAGTTAGATAATTCAAGAAATTATCATAATCATTGAAGATGATATGATTCAAGGTGTCTAACTTTGACTTTAACTAAATTATGAGATGATAAAGACGGTTTAAAATACTTGTAAAAATATTTTAATGTTCAAGTCAATAATAATTTTGGTAGAATGATAATATAGATAATAAATATGAATATTCTTAAAAGAAAATTTTTACTTGTTTATATCTATCTATTTATATATATATATATAGTAAAATTTACTTGAATTTTTTAAGATTGTTAGATCGATATTTAAAATAAATAATAACTATTGGATGTAATTAAATTTAATATTCTTAATTAT